>OZ012739.1:340325655-340548536 GCA_963859935.3 Lathyrus sativus
AGTGAAAATGACCTATAATGCCAAATGACCTATAATCTTACTTTCCCAAAATACCTCTAACTTGTAAACCTCATAACTTCAGTTCTACAAAACAGATAGAAGATTTCTAGTACAATTTGGAAAGCTAATATCAAGACCTACAACTTTCATATTGGCTAAAAGTTTGGGAGAAACACCCTTCTAGGTCAAAGGTTCCTTAGAAGTTGGTGAACTTTCATAGACATATTTCACATTCCTCAGATGACCTGTAACTTGTATGGACCATAACATGAGTTCTATAAATCCAATGGAGGACTTCTAGTACTTAAATTAAATCTAAGAGCATGCTATACAAGTTTCATGTTAGCCAAAAGTGGAGATGAAACTTGCATCTTGAGATAAGTGGTCTTAAAGTTAGGCACCAAATAGGGGATTTTACCCTGAGAACGCTAATTTAGCAACTCCTCACACCTTGAAATTCTTCTTGGATTGATCTTGGAATATCATCTCATATAACTCAACACAACTCTCCATGATGACAAAGACTTAGAATTGAGCTTTGATCCTCTTCAATTGCACAGTTCACTTAGAGTAACTCAGATAAAATCCCTACTTGTAACACCCTCAACTGTGGCTCTTCACACTTGGCATAATGACTTGACTGAGCTCTCTCATGACCCTAAAGGCACTCTATGAGCTCTATCCACACACTATCTCCTTGATTAAGGCTCTACAAATCACTAATGATCTTCCATTGGTCCTCAGATTAGGAGATTAACCACATACAAACAACTGAACCTCTCAAGAACCCAACCCTCTTCCTGATGACTATGGTGACTTCTCAAGCTTGAATAAGACCTCTAGATAGGCTCCTCTGGATATAAACCACACTTGATCCCATGCAAAAATGAACAATGCTATGCTATGAAAATGTTAGATCAATGATATGCCAATATAATGAAACATAAACCAAGTAAGAAAAGGTTAGACAAATTTTGGGGTGCAACAGCTGCCCCTATTCAAGCGGCTTGGACCTGCACAAATGAACAATTGTTGCATCTCAAATTTTGAACCCTTAGATCCTCTTCATCATTCTAGGATCATATTAATTTGATTAACTAACCCTAACCCATTTCCAGTTTATCTTTGTTAAGATGCAGATGAATTAGGGTTATGTACCGTCAAAATCGAGGTTTCAGTAGTCTGATCAGTCAACGTATTGGATTGATTCAACTTCGAATAAGACTCCACGTCATCAAATACACAACATTGGATCAAGTATGAATTCAATTTGAGGTGGTCGCCCGGGAATTGAGAACAGTGCAATTTAAGATACCCGATTAGGATTTTCGACGAGAAAAAGTCAACTATTAGTTTGACTTTTGATTTAAAGAATGTTTCAATGGTGGGATCAAGGTCTATTAAGCTACTATGGCTTAGTAAAGTACATTCAAAGAGTTTCAAGTCCTCAGGATGTCCAGATCACCGATAGTCGACTCGGTAGTCACCGATTGATCGTACGGTTGACCGAAAAGTCAACTCTTCAACAATAAGGAATTTGACTTCAAGATGTGAATCAAAAATGCTAATTATGTCATATTACAACTCCCCATAAAATTTCATGACCATTGGATCAAGGGTTAAGAAGTAATTGCAAAAATCAGGAATTAGGGTTTCGAAAGGGGCAAGACCATAACTCCTCAACCACACATCCAAATGAAGTGGTTCAAAGCTCATTGGAAAGCTCTTGGCAAATCCTACAAAATCCTCAAAGTGGTCCATGATAAAAAAATGCATAGATTTGTAGTTATGACAAGATTCATTTTAAGAAGGGAAATAACTTAGAAAAATTCTAAGTTATTTACCCTTTTTTAGTGGTGTTTTCAGCAACTTGGAAGGGTTTTTCAACCTAGTTCCATCCAGAATTTGGAAATCTCCAAAACATGAAAGTTATAGAGCTACTTAAGGGCTTTCCAAATTGTGATAGAACTCCCCAATAGCATGTGTGAGCAAAAAGTTATGCACTGTGGAAGTTAGGGCTGTCAACACTTGAAACCACAATCCAACACTTCTCAAAAATCAGATTTTCACAACATGAGACATCCTCAACCCTTGGATCATAATTCAATATGATATGCAGATGTGTAGAGGAAGGAAAATGCAGAAAAATGTAAGGTTTGAAGAGAGAGAGGCAAGTTGCAACTTGTGTAATAAAATATTCAAATGCGTAAGAAGGGGAGAGAAACTTTTCATGCCAAGGACTGTTGCAGCTGCTCACTCTACACTCTAAGCTCACCTCAGTCACTTCATGTACCTCTCCACTTGATTTTCTGACCTTACTTGAGCCATTGGAACTGATATGTGGAGATCTTGGCAAGATTCACTTCAAAAACTTCATAATCTCCCTCCAAAATTGAAAAATCCAAATCTGCCCTCACCCTTGCTTTCACTATAAATAGAGGCACTTTCATTGATGTTAGACACACCAGAGCAATCTCCAAAACCAGAGAAACAACAGCTCTCAATTCCCTCTCATTTCTTTAAGAAATCTCAAAGTTTCAAACTTCCGTTTTTTACCAAAAAGATGTCTTGAGAAAAACTCTACTCAAGATCAGTTCTACCATCTCCAAGTCCCTCAAAACCATCCACACAATCCCTAAAAATTGTGTAGAAGGTGTCCATACACTTAAACCTCTCAAAAATCTCATTTTCACAAAAGTCAACCTCCACATCCTAATAGTTTGACTTTCTTCCATTTTGAAAGCCAAATTCTCACTTGAACCACTTCTTACCATTCTAACACTCCTAACACCTCTTATACATCATATCTCAAGTGTCTAAGCCATAAAAAACCAGCTGGAAATCACATAACTCCAACTGTCTTGAAAGTTGGTTTGTTGCTCCATGAGGAAGCAAGCTTTATCTCTTTGCAAAGGAAGGATGATCTCTGGGTTTCTAAGATTTTTAGCTTGCTCAAGGCTTGTCTATAAGAGGTATGTGACATTCCAACTCTCTACTAATCATACATTATCATGTATTGTCATTTTGTGGTGATTTTTTGTGAAAATATACCATGGCTGCCCCATTGTAGTTCTTTGTCAAGAACTCTAGTTTCCATAGTCATGTTACTTGTTTTGTTAATGAATGTTCATTTTTAAATGATATATTGATGATATGTTACCAAGTTTTTACTTTGATGTCATGCTTAACTTGTTTGTGAGATTTTGGTCATGTGGTAGATTTAGGATCCAATATTGAAATATTGATATGCTTGCCCTAGGCTTGTTAGTTTTAGCTCATTAGTGATGTTTGGATTAACTTGTAAGTTACTCATAGGATCCCCCTGCCCTTGATCATGCTTGAATCAATGTGGCTCTTGTTTTTGCTCTTATGTTATTTTGGTGTCATTCTAGCTTTTTCACTACCATGAGTTGTGTGTTGGACTGTTGGCTTGCCATAATAGTATCTCTTGGTTCTAAATCATTGTTTAATGTTCATTTGATCTTGCTCATGATGTTTGTTTTGGTGGAGATGTGAGAAATATGAGTTTTGCTATTAGGGCTGTTGTAAGATTTGGTTGATTTTGCTGTCAAAACTTGGTTCAACATATCATTTTTGGTTTGGAGCACTTTTGCTTGATTTTAAGATTGGAACTCATTTGTTTACCTATTTTGAGAATGTGTATGATGCTTTTATGCTCAAATCTCTTTAAATGGTTCCAACTGCCTTATCATGCTTCAACTGCATTTTTCAAAATATCATGATGCCAAACATGCTACATTCTGTTTCAATCCATGTCTACATGATCCATGTGCATAATATCATTGTCATATCTATTTGAAACTTGTATGTGCTACCAAAACACCCCAACTGTCATGAAACTGCCTGTTGCATATTTGAAATTAGTTGTTTGCATATTCATGAAATTCAAAATGTCATTTTCTGTTTGGTGTTGCTTTGACCTAGTTCCTGAGCACAATCTCATCTCCTGGCATATTTGTAATGTGTGTGTGATATTTGTTTCCACTTAAACCTCACCATTTGAAAAAACATACCTGTTGTGCTAAATTTTCCAAGACAAAATTTTCACTAAGTACCACAACATGTTTTTCTTTTCCAACTGTAACATGATTGTTTTATGAGTTGAAACTTATTCCTTGTCATGATAATGGTGGGTACACTTGGTTTATTGAATCTATTCTTGCTTGTTTTCACAATTCCTCAAACTTCACTCACAATTGCATTTTACACCAAATCTGCCACAACATACTATATGGCTATTCTGTTTGTATATGTCCATGTTTTGAGTTGTAACTCACTTATATTCATGAGTCTAGGGTTTGTTGATGATTGAATTGATCTATGTGTACCTGTTTTCCTATTTCACCTTCCAACTGCTCTTTTTCAAGCCAAAACCACCATGAACATACCAAAGTTCTTGTTTGCTTGCAATATGCCTAATCTTTGAGTTGTAACTCATCTATATACTTGATTCTAATGTGTGTTGATGATTGGTTTGGTCAATGATTGCTTGCTCTCTCATTTCACCATCAAATTGCATCTTTGAGCTAAAATTTACCATGACCATATGCCAATATCTTTCTTGCTCGCAATGTGCATTTCTTCTGAGTTGTAACTCACTCTTATCTATATTTATGGTGTGTGTGTGTGTATTGTTTGTTAACATGAGATCATTTTCACAACTGAACCATATTTGTGCCCTGCTGTTGCAATTGTTTTAAAACCAACTGTCACACACCTCACCTTGCTTTGCTTGATTTGTTCTAGGTCAATTCATATAACATTGGACCTCTAATAACATATAAGACTTGTATGTTCATGAATCAATCATTTCTGTATGCCTCATTTCTCTGTCATAACAGCCTGGCCTCATCATGTTTGATAAATTGCACTTTCATGGTCATCTCCTTGTTCTGTGCATTTCATGGCCATTCTAAGTGCTAAACTCATTTACAATCTCATTTGAAAATTGTTGTTTACATTCCCTTGCCCCTCCAACTGTTCCAATTCAGTTTTGATCCAAATGTTGCCAATATATGAATGTTTGAGCAGTTGATATATGATTTTCAATTCCATGTTGTTTGTGAACAATTTTGAGGTGTAGACACACCTTATGTGATGTTTTGATGATGTACATGTGGTCTATTCATTACAATTAGGCCTGTTTCTTGATTTATCCCTCATACTTGCAAACTGTCTTGAATTTCCTTTCATTTCCATATGACAGTTGAAGTTTTGACCTATGTGTGAGCTGTTTGAATGTGTGAACTTGATGTACATGATAATTGAGATGTGTTTGAACCCTCTTCCTGATTATAGCATGTTTGGTTTGATCATTGATCTTGAAAATGCATTCTCATCCCATTTTTGCAACTACCATCGAATTTTAAAATGCAGACCCTTTCAAAGAAAACCAAGGATACCATTGTATTTCTTGTTAAATTCCACTCAGTTTAGACCTAAATTTTGTTAAAAAAAAGGTTGGGTTTTGGCCAAGTTGTGAATGAAAATGCATCCATGTTTTGTTCCTTGTTCTTGTTCTTTGTGTTTGCCCAGAAATCCTTGAAAACATGCCTCATATATTTATGGGGGTGGCTATATCATTGGATGTATAACCACCCCAGTGGTAATCAACTTGCTCTCTCATGCGCCTTTCACTGCCTAGACCTGGGTTCGATCCCTGAGGAGGATCAACCCTTTTGTTCTTTTTTCTTTTTTTATGCACGCATGTACAAGCTGAGGGGTATGGGTTCAACTCCCACCCCTTGCACTCTTTTATTTTATTTTTGCTTGTTAAATATGATTTGTACATGAAACTTCCAAAATTCATATCTTTGCCATTTTTTTTTATCATTTTTGGTCCATTCTTTTTGCAACATGCTTGTTTTAATGTCTATTTTCATGTGATGTAAAAATATCGCAAGTTGTTCGCAAACATGATGTATTTTGACTATGTGGACTTTAGTGCTTTGTTAAGATCGCTATCCTTACTTACTGTTGAATCCCCTTTGAACATGCTTGAATTTTCTTGTGAGATTTTTGCTTCCCATGTTAGTTAATATGCTAGGGTTTACTTTCCTTTGGCTGTCACCATAATCCCATGATTATTCCTCCTAAATTATGAGGTTAAACTAATTTGTTTATGTTTGATTGTCATCAATACATATTATTGTTACATTTGTTATACCTTGAACCTATGACATGTTTACTTGCAATTTGTGATTTGTTTGCATGGTTGCTTTCAATCTTTATTAAGATATGTCTCAATCTTTTTTAAGATATGCCCTCAATCTTTGTTAAGATATGTTATCATCTTGGTTAAGATATTTGATTATTGGTTGTGACCATTCATCCTATTTGAAGTATTGTAATATGTATGTTTACTTGATTGTAATCTTGTTCATCTTGTTCATTTTTGCTTTGTTAAGTATTTCTTTCCCCAAGTGATGGAACTTTTTAGTTCTCATCCAAGTTGTCTCTCTCTCTCTCTCTCTCTCTCTCTCTCTCTCTCTCTCTCTCTCTCCTTCCAAAGGAAAAATCTCTCCCTTAACCCTTGTGTTATTGGATACCTCATTACCTCTTCCCCTTGACTTTGTGAAGTCATCCTAACCCTAGCTTAGTTAAGTTAGAACATACAAGCCATTAGACTTTGCTTTAAGTCTAGAAAACCCACCTTCACTAGGAGTGTTCTTCAACTAGAACCCTAGGATGGAGTTTGTAAACTCTATGTAAGAATCATAGTAATGATTACTTACTCCCCTCTTAAGATTTCAACATAGATCTAGAGAGTTTTGTGAAACTCTACACAAGCATGGATATGTTTGTTCCCCTTTGAACCTTGATCATAATCGAGTGTTCTTCAACCCTTGTGAGGTGAACTACGATTGCTCTGATTCTCTCCTAGTTAGGATACGTAGGCAGAGGATGCGACGTCTTTGCGAGCAAACTTAGAAACTATCCTTAGGTTTTAACCTATACCCTTTACCCATCCCAAACCTCAGCAAACATTTAGCAAACTTAGCATGCAAACAAACAAAAGGTTCCTGTAGAGTACTACAAATGTTTAGGATGTGAAATACCTACCCTATGCATAACCAACCCCCGATCCCCGAATCTCTTAGCGTTGTTGTTACATCGTGCAAAAGGTTCTTTCTTTCTTTAGACCTTTCCTTTGGATAAATTAAAGTCTGGTTGTGAATTGAAGAATTAAGATTCAAGTTAATCAATAGCTTGGTATCACGATTCTCACCGCAACAGAAATGGCGACTTCACTGGGGAAGACTTACTTAACTTGAAGGTTTAGCCTATTTTGTTTAATTGCATGCTATATTTGTAAATATTTGCTTAACATGTATATTTGTTAATATATTTGTTTGATTGTTGGATGTTGGGTGACTTGAGTGGTGAGACGGTCCTATACCCGGACTTTAGTGCAATTATGATAGGATGGCGGTATATTCAAGAAGGCTTATAGGGAGTTGATTCCTGACCAAGCTAACTTGAGAAACCACCGCTCAGTATAGGCCCTCTTGAAAGTTTAGTATTGTTGATCGAGTATTCGTGAAAACAATGCTACTTTCAACGAGGGAGCCCATGACACTGTGGACTTTTAGAATACATTCTACCCCACTTTAGCCTTATTAGGACGTAGTGCGATGACTATAAGGAAGTATTTCCGAAATAGTTAATACGCGATATTACACTCAGACGAGATTCTCTTGAGAATATTATCGATTACCAAGTGATTTGGGAAGTTGATAATATCCGAAAGATGGGTTGATGACTCTGGGAACTTTGTAGAACCCGTTTGGCAGGTACAAACTAACCTATAGTACAAATCCTTAAGGGATGGGTGGACCTTTGACTCCTTGATTTGATCTTGAGCCTAGGAGGTCTTTGTGTATGCATTGTATTTGTGAATACTTGCCATCATGTTATGTGTGCATCATCCCATCATATCACCATAAGCATATCATGTTGCAACTAGTTTTATAAAACTCAGTCGATCTCTGGTATTTTTAAAAGTTGTAACTTTTCCAACGATTGATGAAATGAGGGTTTTGACCTAGTCAATCTTCTGAGTTTTGTAAAACCAGTTTGTTTTTGCATTGCATTTGCATTATACATTTGCATTTCTCAGCCTTGCGTCGTTCTTGATCAGAGAGAGATAGAAAAAGGATACCTAGCACATATCCGAGACAAATGGAAACAATAGAGGGACTTTTGAAAGCTCAGGAAATGCTGAAAGAGGACATCGGAATTCTCAAGTGTCAGATGAATTGGGTTCTAGAGACATTACAAAACATGATGAAAAAGGAAGGTCACCTCGACCATGTGGCGTCCAGAGAAAATAAGGATGCATTATCTCCGATGATTCCTCCAACTCAAAGACCTCCTCGATATCAACAATCAGATAATCGTCAATCGCGTCAGCACGCCCAACAAAAACCAAGGAAGCCAGAAAGTCCGTTTCCAATGTCACACAATCGGATATTTCCAGACTTGATCCAAGGCGAATTGATAACATCAAAGGAGCTGAAGCCAGTAATTCCTCCTTACCCTCTGAATTGTGGTACCAACGCTAAATGGGACTATCATATTGGGGCGCTAGGGCGTTCAACTGAAGTCTCTCACAAGTCAGTGTTTGTTCCTCCTCAAGGTTCTCAAAGTCGGAGATTGAACAAGAAAAAACATGTCAGGAAAAATAAGACTTGCGGTAGACAAACTCCAGTACTGTTAAGTAAACTTTACCCGCTACTGATTCAGAACTCACTAGTGACTCCACGATTATCCAATCCTGTGCTAGGACCATGGCATAATGCGAACCTGAACTGTGAATTTCACAAAGGAGCCGAAGGACACAACTTAGATGCATGTATAGCATTGAGTTATCTTGTGCAAGAGCTGATCATTGACAAACGCATGATCCTCACGGAAGACCACCCAGAAGTAGAATGTGGATATCATACTGGGACAATAGAGCACCTAGTTGAAGAGTGTGAAGATTTTAAACTGAGACTGCAAGAGTTGCTGAAACCTCAGGAGGATAAATCAAATGACAGTGCTACGATTCCTAAATCCAAAGGCAAAGGACCCGTGAGACCCCTTATAATTCTATATCACAAGGAGCAAGTGGTGGTTGAAGGTGTTTCCCCACATGGGCCTAAAATTTGAATTTTGTTCCCTAAGACTGGCAGATGTAGACTGTTTCAGCATTTTGTTGTGTTTTCTTTGCATTTTGAATTGCTTGTAAGCTGTTGTTTATTCGAATTGGCAATATTTAATGAAATGTTTGTGCATCTTTTGATTAAGTACATTCGTTTCACTCTTTCTTTTTCCTTTCATTATTATGAGATGACAAAAAACGCAAAAATTTCTTTTCTTTATTAAACTGTTGTTTAAAGCAAAGATTGGGGAGGATGATGAAAATTATATCCATAACTGCTGTTGATATGCTTTTGTCGCTTCCGCGAAAATAAGGTGTCGGCAAAACAGAAGAGTCGCCACCTTTCGTTATTTATCCCTCAGAGCGGGAAAGGAAACGATCGGAAAAACCTGACGAAAAGGTATAAGACAAGGTCATCGCAACCGTTGTCTGGGTTCGGGAGTCGGTTACGCAAGGGGAAGGTATTAGCACCCCTCACGTCCGTCGTACTCGACGGGATCCACACTTGTTGTGTTTACTGGACGAGTTGGTTTATCTATCTACCTATCAAGGCTTGTCAGAAAAGAAAAAGAAAATGACTCGGCAAAGCGTCGCGCTTTATGCCTACGTATTCTCATCAGAGAATGAGAAATCAGAGTCAACGTAGTTCGGCCTACTGCGGGTTATGGGGGAAGGTGGCTCGCCAATACGTCAGTATTGTGCCTACGTACTCTCAACAGGTATGAGAGATCAGAGCTTACGTAGTTCGGGCTAATACGGCTTACGGGGATTTAGATTCATCTGTTTTATCGAGTAGGGTTAAACAGCAATTCCAGCAGTTAGGGACAAAGCCTGTTTGCGGTAGAACTGAAGTTTAACGACACTCTTTTCTTCAGAAAAGCTTCTTTTGAATTATGGGCCCACGAGGCAAAAAAGGTTTGAAGTTTGTTTTCTATCTTTTACGAAAGCAGTGTTTTTTATTGTGTTTGCAATTTCAATCGCACTAAAGACTATGACCTGAGAGGGAATGCGTCGCATGTCACCCAAAGGGTACCATACTAAACATCCAGACTGTTGAAAAGAAGCTCTCCAACAATCCTTTCTCAGATAGCTTAAGGCTCGTAACGTACGAAAGAAATCATTCATGATTACAGTATTTTAATTTGTTTTGAGATGAGAAGAGAAAGGGGCTCAACTAAGGGGAGACTATCAAGTCCTACTGTTGTCATGCCAAGGATTCATCCTATGGTTAAAGTTTGAACCGGGGAACTCCTAGAAGTTATCATGCATAGGTTTCAACCTAAAGTTCTATCATCACTTCCTTATCAAAGGAAGTGAGATTCCTATGAGATCATGTCAATGATAAACAGAAACAGATAAAGCATCAGCTTAAACAGTAAACAGTAAACGACTGTAAAATGCATGCAATGCAAGTGGGGGAGGAAATGTGTGTGGGGCATCGGCCTCCACAAGCTCATCTCAACCTCAAGCCAGATATGAGTAACTGCAATCATACAGAAGAAATGAAATGCTATCAAGCAAAATATCAGTGACTGCAATCATACAGAGGAAATGGAATAAAATGCTATCAAGCAAACACAAACCACATGGGCAACGGAGCAGGGCTCTACCGAATACCCGCAAGCAAAGCCATACAATAAAAATACAAGCAGAGGGAGCAACTCAACCTCTAGTGCAATCATGCTCCTAGCTTAAAGTCAGTCTAGATATGGACTTATTCTAATGCATCAAGCAAATCAAACAAGGCACATCAATACAGAAAAGAAAACAGACAAGGAAGAAAGCAGCAGCTCAACCCCTCTTTCAATTCCAAGCTTCAGCCCTTCTGACAGCAATCCAGTCTTCAGACTTCAATCACCCTGGAAGTATCAACTTCATTCTTCAAGGCTATCCTCCTCAATAACAAGTATCAACTTGCTCCTCCAAGGTCCTAACACATCAAACATAAGTATCAACCTATTCTCTCTTGCTCAAGCCTCAGCTTTTCAATCAATCCCACCTTCAGGCTTCACTCCTAACTACAAGTATCAACTTGACTCCTTCAGGCCCTCAGTGCATTAATGTAAGTGTCAACTTATCCTTCCTTCCTTAAGCCTCAGCTCTCCATTTAATCTCCATTGGATCTTCTTCATAAGTTTTCAACTTGGTCTTCTTGCTTCAGCTCCTTTTGCTTCACCAGTATCAACTGGGTCCTCTTCATCTATAAGCTTCAGCCTCTCAGAGTAATCTTCAATCACATGGAAGTGTCAACTTCATCCTTAAATCTTCTTCAAGCAAGGAACTCCATCCTCTAATCAAGGGAGAAAGATGCATCTATCAAGAGAAAAGTTTGGATGATTGATAGCAGAGTGAAGACCAAAGGTCACCACTAAGCATCCTGTCATCAGAGAAAGGGACCCTCAAAGGTTCTACCAATTTGCAAAGGTCCACACATCCTACCAAAGGATGGATGAGGCCTTTACAAGTGACCTTACATCATAGGGAAAGGAGTCCTTTTACAACTCTCTGAAAGCTAAACGACTCCGCTGAGGATAAGGAGTCCTTTTGGAGAACCATCAATGTCTGAATACAACTTACGTATTTTGGAGTTATCAAATTCTGCTGAGGGTAAGCGACCCTGCTGGGAAAAGTAAACCATCTGGCTACAGTTTACAAGCTCGGGACTGAGGATAGACATCCTGTGACGAGCATTAATCTTGACCTGCTGGAGAATACCCTTTTGGGATAGGCTGCGACCAGCTGGGGGAAATTGACCTTCCTTTAGTAAAGAACATTGCCATCTCAGCTTCGGGAAATGAAGTGCGACCTTCGTGGGGATTCATCCCACATAATGATCAAGTCTTTTCGTCAAGCCTCTGGTTAGGACTACAATTTTCTGATCGTCCACTTCACATGGGCAAGAACCCTGCAACACCACAAGCGAGACAAGACAGGTCTATACAACCAAATCTATTCAAGTTAGCGTTAGTGACATCATTTTCAGTCAATTCGAAGTTTTAGCAATTATTGGCAAGGGCCAGCAACGTTATGCAACTGCTAGTTTTATCAAAACATTGGCGTTTTTCACATACAAAACAGTAAAGAACAAGTATCAACTACTGAATAACATGTTTTATTGATTGGGCCCCCGAATGGGCAAAATTTTGTACACTGGATGTAACTCCTGAAAAGAGGAAGTTACGCACAACAAATATACAAGTATGCACAGGAAGCATAAATACAGTGACAAATCAAATTTGCACATATGTCGGCAACGTGATGCAGACAAACATCATGAGCTGATCCTCCTATGACTCGCCTGACTCTGGCGCTTTCCCGGTATTCATCCTTCGGAAGAGATTGTATCTGATAAACGAATCCCCAAAGTATTCTCCCAACCACCAAGCAATGCAGCATCAAATTTGGACCGCAGTCATTTGCTTTTCAAATCCCTAACTTTTGCATGAACCGCCCTTTGCGGGTTTTCAGGTCACCGGGATACCCTTTTTTGCCGAAGCCGCCCAGTGTAGGTTTTCAACTTCGCGGGTGTACATCTTTTCAATTTTATCCCTAATTTTTGCCCGAACCTTTTATTCTGTTTTTTGTTCGCCAGGATGCCCCATTTTTGCCCGGACTCTCTTTTTTCTGTCCAGCGGGTCAATTTTAAGCAAAGTATTTTTTAACTGCGTCCGAATTCACAGGCGACGTAAAGTCTTCACCGTCCATGGTGGACAACAATAATGCTCCTCCTGAAAAGACTTTTCTGACAACATATGGCCCCTCGTAGTTAGGGGTCCACTTGCCCCTGTGATCAGCCTGTGGCGGGAGAATCCTTTTCAGCACAAGGTCTCCCCTCTGAAAGCTCCGAGGATGTATCTTCTTATCATACGCTTTCTTCATCCGGCTCTGGTACAACCAACCGTATGCTAGAGAGGCTAGCCTCTTCTCATCCATTAAACTCAGCTGATTCAACCTATCTTTCACCCATTCTGCCTCATCAAGTTGGACATCTCGTAATACCCTCAGGGAAGGAATCTCAACTTCCAATGGTAACACTGCTTCCATTCCGTATACCAGCGAGAACAGGGTTGCCCCGGTTGATGTGCGTACCGTCGTACGATAACCGTGCAAAGCGAAAGGTAGCATCTCGTGCCAATCCTTATACGTCACAACCATCTTCTGAACAATCTTCTTTATGTTCTTATTGGCCGCTTCAACAGCGCCATTCATCTTGGGTCAGTAGGGAGAAGAGTTGTGATGTTCGATCTTAAAATTCTGGCACAGCTCTTTCATCATCTTGTTATTTAAGTTTGAACCGTTGTCGGTAATAATCCGCTCGGGGATTCCATATCTGCAAATGATATCTCGTTTGATAAACCTGGCTACCACCTGCTTGGTCACATTAGCATATGATGCCGCTTCCACCCATTTGGTAAAATAATCAATTGCTACCAAAATGAACCGATGTCCGTTAGATGTCGTCGGCTCGATCTTTCCAATCATATCAATTCCCCACATCGAGAATGGCCACAGTGACGACATCACGTTCAGAGGACTCGGAGGAACATGGATCTTATCCGCATAAATCTGGCACTTATGACACCTCTTCACAAACTTGAAACAGTCAGTTTCCATAGTTAGCCAGTAATAACCTGCCCGCAGCAGCTTTCTTGTTATAGCGTGCCCACCAGCATGTGTACCAAATGTACCATCGTGTATTTCCTCCATAAGCAACTTCGCCTCTTTCTCGTCTACACAGCGTAGTAACACCAAGTCGTGATTCCTTTTGTATAAGACACCGTCCAGATTCAGATAGAAATTACCAGCCAATCTCCTGAGAGTCTTCTGATCGCGACTGGATGCCCCAGCCGGATAATCCTTGTTCTGCAGGAAATTCCGGATGTCAAAATACCAGGGTTTATCATCAGACGCTTCGTCAATGGCAAATACGAAGGCGGGTCTGTCAAGCCGAGAGATAACAATCCTGGGAGCCTCATTCCAGAAGTTGACTTTATACATGGAAGACAATGTGGCCAGGGCGTCAGCCATCTGATTTTCTGCTCGCGGCACATGATGCAATTCAACCTTGTCAAAGAAAGGCAGCAATCTCCTTGCATAATTCATGTACGGTATCAAATTGGGTTGACGTGTCTCCCATTCTCCTTTTATTTGATTCACCACCAGAGCTGAGTCTCCGTATACATCCAGGTTTTTGATTCACAAATCAATGGCCTCTTCAAGCCCCATGATGTAAACTTCGTATTCGGCTTCATTATTGGTAACCGGAAAGGTCAATCGAGCAGTAAATGGGATGTGTGACCCATGTGGAGTAGTGATGATTGCTCATATTCCGCTACCATAGGAGTTCACAGCTCCGTCAAATATCAACTGCCATTTGGAATCCGTCTTTGGCCCTTCATCCGGCAACGGTTCTTCCCAATCTTTCATTTTCAGGTACATGATATCCTCGTCAGGAAAATCAAACCTCATCGATTGGTAGTCCTCGATAGGCTGCTCAGCAAGATATTCCGATAACACGCTCCCCTTTATAGCCTTCTGTGAAACATACTGGATGTCGTATTCGGTCAAAACCATCTGCCAACGGGCAATTCTCCCAGATGGTGCCTGCTTTTCAAATACGTATTTGATAGGATCCATCTTCAAGACGAGCATGGTCGTATGATTCAGCATGTACTGCCTCAAACGCTTGGCGGCCCAAGCTAGCGCACAACAAGTTTTTTCGAGCATTGAGTATCGAGATTCACAGTCAGTAAACTTCTTACTCAGGTAGTATATCGCATGCTCTTTACGCCCTGTCTCGTCATGTTGACCGAGAACACAACCCATACTCCCCTCAAGAACCGTCAAATACATGATCAAGGGTCTCCCTGCCACTTGAGGTATCAAAATAGGAGGCTCCTGCAAATACTGTTTTATTTTATCGAACGCCTTTTGACAATTTTCATTCCATGTTACAGCCTGGTCTTTTTTCAACAGTTTGAATAATGGCTCACACGTAGCTGTTAGGTGAGATATGAACCGAGCGATGTAGTTCAACCTCCCTAAAAACCCGCGCACCTCTTTTTCTGTTTTAGGCGTCGGCATTTCTTGTATTGCTTTTATTTTCACAGGATCAACCTCTATTCCTTTTTCGCTCACGATAAACCCCAGCAGTTTACCCGATCTCACCCCGAAGGTGCATTTGTTAGGGTTCAGCCTCAGCCTAAACTTCCTAAGCCTCTTGAATAACTTTAGCAGATTCACCAAATGTTCTTCCTCCGTCTGGGATTTGGCAATCATATCATCAACATAAACCTCGATCTCTTTATGCATCATGTCATGAAAGAGAGTCGTCATAGCATGCTGATACGTTGCCCCAGCATTCTTCAGTCCGAAGGGCATCACTTTATAACAAAATGTTCCCCAGGGAGTAATGAAGGTAGTCTTCTCCATGTCTTTTGGCGCCATTTTAATCTGATTATAGCCCGAGAATCCATCCATGAAGGAGAATATGGAGAATTGAGCGGTATTATCGACCAGCACATCGATGTGAGGAAGTGGAAAATCATCTTTCGGGCTCGCTTTGTTCAGATCACGGTAATCTACGCACATTCTCACTTTGCCATCTTTCTTTGGCACTGGCACAATATTAGCGACCCATGAGGGATATTTTGTAACAGCTAGGAAACCAACATCCCACTGCTTTTGAACTTCCTCCTTAATCTTCACAGCCATGTCCGGTCTAGTTCTTCGGAGCTTCTGCTTAACCGGTGGGCATTCTTCTTTTAACGGCAGACGGTGCACAACCATATCCGTATCCAGCCCAGGCATGTCCTCATACGACCAAGCAAAAATATCGCTGTACTCTTGTCATACCCTAAATTTGCCCGCCAACTTTTGTAAATATTTTCGCATTTTTCACTTAATTTCATGCCGTCTAGACACGTGTCCACTTTGAGCGTTTTTCAAATCTTGATTTATTTTGCCTAATGGGAGCGCGACACGTGGCCTAAGGGCATTTTCGTAAATATTTCAATCCTTTTTTAATTTCTCTTTTTCCTTGCAAATATTACTATTTTTTTTCTTTTTTTATTTTTATGATTTATTTAATTTAATTAGATGTAGAATTTTGTTTTATTATATTTTTAGAATTAGAATAGTTATTTATTTATTTCTTTAGAATAGATTTTATTTTAATAGTTTTTAAATAGATTTTTAATTTAGTTAGAATTTTTATTAGAAATAGTTTTTTATTTATTTAGAATAGAAATAGATTATTTTTATAGCATAGATTTAATTTGTTTTTAGAATTATTTTAATATTAGAATTAATTAGATTTGATTTAATTTTAGAGATATTTTAGGATTTTAGAATTAAGTTAGTAATTTTAGAGATATTTTAGGATTTTAAAATTAAGTTAGTAATGTTAGAGATATTTTAGGATTTAAATAGTTTTTAGATTTAGATTTTTTATTCTAGAGTTTTAACGGTTTTTTTTAATTTTATTAAAAATAGTTTTTATTTTTAAATAGATTTAATTATATTGTTTAGAATTAGTTTAAATAGGTTTCTTTTTAATATTGTTTAAAAATGAATAGATAGAATAACGTTTAGTGTATTTTTATTATTAGGAGTTAAATAGAGTTTTATTTTGTTTTTATATAGAATTTTGTTTTGTGTGAATTTTATTAAGTTTTTTAGGATTAGTTAGAGTTATTTAGAGTTTTTTAGCTTATTTACTTATTTATTTATTATTTTATTAAGAATATTTAGTTTAATTAGAATAGATCATTTGACTAGGATTAATTGTTATTTATTATTTTATTTTTATTTTCTCTTTTAATTATTTATTTATTATTTATTAATTAGATTTTTATTCTTATTATTAGATTTTATTTATTTAACATTAATTAGGTTATTAGTAATTAGTTATTTTATTATTATTATTTATTTATGTTAGATTAAGATTATATCATTTTTTCAGTATAGCTTTTAATTAATAATTAGACTTTTTTTTTAATAATTGTTAATTTAGGTTAGTCTAGTTAAAACAATTAGTGAGTTTTTTTAGCAGCATAAGTCATTATTAGCCAACATCATTAATTAATTTAAATAAGTCACTTAATCAGTCATTTAGCCATAAACTGTGCCACATGTCAGCATCCCTATTTAAAGGGCACTATTCATCGTCTCCTTCGGAGGAGACAACCCTAGCCGCTAACGAACCTCACCAGCTACAACATGAACAACGAACTCCAGTAAACACAAAATGAAAACCGCATCACTTTTACCATGTTCGTCCCCACGAACACCATCTTCATCCTTCAAACCTTCAATAAAAAACTTGAACCCATTTTTCAGATTCACCGAAAACCACCATTAACGTTCATCTTTCCCAACTCATTCAACTTCATCCATCTCAAACACGCATCATCCTCACGAAAATCCAACGAAACTCAAACGGCCGCAACCTCCATAAACGAACCAAAACTCAGCTCACGCAAACCCCTCTGACCGCCGTTCAACAAACCCCAACATCATCCTTCAAATCCCAAATCAATCTAACCTAAACAGAATAGAAACAGAGACTGAGAGTTGAAAACAGAAAAACGGAAGAATAGAGACGGATCAGAGCAAAAATCGCGAGAGCAAGAGAGCGTGAGCGTTGGGGATAGAACTGTGTGAAGAAGACGATACTGGGTCATCCGTTTTTGTGTTTTATTTATTTATTTATTTATTTATTATTAACTTTTTTTAACTAAAACAAATTGGGATACTGTGTAAATTGGTGGGTCATGGCCCATTCGGTTTTAGACCACACCATTCTTTTCCCCTTGTTTTTTTTTTCTTCTTCTTTTATTTTTTATTTTTTTTAGATTTCGTAATATATCTTATCGATTTTGTTTTTAATATATCATTATAGTATATAGGATATTATCATATATATATATATATATATATATATATATATATATATATATATATATATATATATATATATATATATATATATATATATATATATATATATATATATATATATATATATATATATATATATATATATATATATATATATATATATATATATATATATATATATATATATATATATATATATATATATATATATATATATATATATATATATATATATATATATATTATCATGTAAATACATTTATATATTGTAAATATTTTTATTTTTCTAACAGATTGTATACATACTTTTTTTTATATATTAGTTTTAAAATGAATTGTTATGTAAATATATATAAATTATTTTCTTTAGTTTGTATATTAGTTATTTTATATTACTTTTAGAGTTTATACAATATTTATTTTAAGTTAATTTCATTTCAATTTGTATTAGAGATCTTAAGATTTATTTTATTTTTAGAATGAATTCTTTTTCTCTTTTGTTATTGGGCATTTTGCCCTTTTGGTCGATGACGACATTTCCATCGTTTAACCGTCAAATTATTGACGTGAAACAAAGGATCTGAGACCACCTCTTTTCTTTCTTATTTCTTATTCCGATTCGGTTTTATTTTTGACTTGTGGATCGATGAATTCTTTTATCCGCAAGCGTCAGATTTTCGAAGTCGATAACCTTCCCGATTTCAAATCTATGGGGGATAACCATTAGGGTCATCTTCCTTACTTTGGGATCGCGATAGGCTACCTTCGATTAATCGACATTTTGTTTGTGGTTAAGACGAGATCCCATTCTTTCGAGTCCCGATTCAGTCCACTAACCAATTGACGACTAACTAACCACTAACCTTTACTTTCTGTCAAATATACAATTGCTTTAATTTTCTGTCAAATATCAACTGCTTTATTTTTCAATCATTTACAGTCTTGTACATATCATATATTCTGTATATTATTATCTTGTATATATTCAAACTAACTTGTACAAAACACTTAATAAATATCAAACCATAAAATCCTAATTTGTGGACTGTTTATTTATCTGTATCCTGTATACATCTATCTCTGTTGTTCATCTCTTTGCAGGTTCTCAAAAACATCTTCAATAAAGGAATCGAGTTATATTCGTGTTGAATTGAAAAAAGAGGATTAAGTGTAGACTTTCTCCCTCTCCGAGTGTCGAAATGCTCACTGTAGTGTGGGTGGTTTTGACACTCGTCTTTCAATACGAAGATGCTCGTATTCTCCGCACTCATCCATATCCTTCTCTCCTAAAGCCTCGGCTCCGCACCGAGTACATTTTCAACCTTTCCTCCTAAAAACCTCGGTCTCGTGCCGAGTTCATTTTCAAAATCCCTTTCAATAAGGAATCATTTCTCTTTGTATTGAACTAAAAGAGGGGATTAAGTGTAGACTTTCTTTCTCTCCGAGTGTCGAGATGCTCACTGTAGTGTGGGTGGTTTCAACACTCGTCTTTCAATACGAAGACGACATTCTCTCTCCTCCTAAAAACCTCGGTCCCGCACCGAGTGACTTTTCAAACCTTCCCTCCTAAAACCTCGGTCCCGTACCGAGCGCATTTTCAAATCCCTTCAATAAGGAATCATTTCTCTTTGTATTGAATTAAAGAGAGAGGATTGGGTATAGACCTCTTCCTCTTCGAATGTTGGGATGCCCACTGTAGTGAGGGTGGTCTCGATATTCGTCTTTCAATATGAAGACACGCCTCCATCCACCACCTCTCCCTCTTTAACTTCATTCCGTAACCTTTCACACCTAAAACCTCGGTCCCGTACCGAGTGCATTTTCAAATCTTTTCATAACAAAAACTTGAATGGTCGTGGAGTGGTTAGGCGTAGGCCTTCTCCTATCCCGAGTGCTGACGCTTACCGTAGGGTTCTCTGTCGCAAAAAGCACTTACCATTCAAAACCAAAAACACTTTAATAAGAGAATGAAGTTCTCTTTGTGTTGAACTAAAGAGAGAGGATTGAGTGTAGTCTTCTTCCTCTCCGAGTGTCAGGATACTCACTGTAGTGTGTGTGGTCTTGATACTCGTCTTTCAATACGAAGACGCTACGTTCGCCACACATTTTTTTACAACAAAAACTTTGAGACAATGAATTGGGTACTACCCGTAGGGGTTACTATCCGGGGACCTATCTCGCCCCAAAAACAATCTCAACTAATCAAACATGATACCTTGCCTCGCATGGCGAAAACCAACCTTTCAAACAGGATATGTTACGTCCGTTCTACCGCAAACAGGTACGCATAAGTCTCCTCACATGCGAGCAACAAAACACCTAAACTGCTAGAACGCGCACGATAACATCATCCACAAAACACACCGGTTATCCGCACCGTAGGCACGAACTACGTTGCTCTGATTTCTCTTGCATGTTGAGAATACGTAGGCATAGGATTGCAATATCCTAGCGAGCACCCTTTTTCTTTTTCACCCTTTCCTAGAAAGGCATGCTACGTTCGTTCTACCGCAAACAGGTAACGCCTAAGTCTCCAACGAGCGAGCAGCAATACACCTAACTGCTAGAATGCGCACGATAGCAGCGTCTACCAAAACTTCCCCGCACACCGTAGGCTGAACTACGGCTGCTCTGATTCTTTACTTCTTTCAAGTAAAGATACGTAGGCACAAGGGCCACAATCCTTGCCGAGCACATTCCCCCTATATACGTAGCCCCGAACTACGTCGACTCTGACTTTCTCACACCCGTTGAGAATACGTACGCCTAGGACTGCGAAGTCCTATCGAGTCTGTTCTTTCTCTCTTCTTCCCCGTTACCTCTTTTCCCTGTTTCTAACCCTTTATCTCTCTCCCTTTGGAACACACTTTTATAGCATAATATTTTAGCAAATATAATCACACGTCGACAAACAAAAGGTTCCCATCGAGTACGATGGATGTGAGGGATGCTAATACCTTCCCCTTGCATAACCGGCTTCCGAACCCGTTCTTGGTCGTGAGACCATCTTATCCATTTCTTTCCTAAGGTTTTCTCGATATTTTCCTTTTCCCTCATGGGATAAATAAAGTTCGGTGGCGACTCTTCTGTCTATCTTTTTTGCCTCCCCGTCGTTGCGCGATGCATTTTTCGAGTAGCGACAGATGGCGACTCTGCTGGGGACTCCTAGCGAGCCAAGCCTAGTTTGTTTGTCGCATGTTTGATGTATTTGCTTTTATTATTTATTTGTGTTCCTTTCTAACCTGTGGGGTTTATTTGGGTTGGTTTGTGAGGATAAAAGCTTTCTACCAGAGCTTTCAAGTATACACTAAGTTAGGAGGTGGATTCTTTCTGATTTGCGAGACTTAGGACTCGTTGAGTTGGATCGAATTCCACCGCTCAGACGAGACCCCTTTGGGATGATTATGTCTTACGTGTAGTCGTAATGGCGTCTTTATTTCCAACTTGGGAGTCCGTGACTCTGAGGACCTTTTGTAGAACCTTATTCCGAAGGTTCCTAAAACATAACTCTGTGTTCATCCTTTGAAGGGAATACCGTCTTACGAGTAGTCGTTCTGATGGAAAACTTTTGAGGGTTAGTGCATGGGACTTTGTTTAAAGGCCTTTGGGATACCCTCTTATTAAACCAGTAGATTGCCCACCCGAGGGGAAAGATACCTTTTATTGTTGTCTTGCAGGATTTGTGACCTTTAATCCTTGATATGGATTTGTTCTCGTGTGCACTCATTGCATTGCATTGCATTTGCATAAGCATATCTGCATCATTTTGCATTTTCTTCCCTGACCAAGATTCCAAGCTTACCCATCCTCTGTTCATAACCCGCAGTTGATTTCCCGACACTCCCATTGAACTTAGGAGAGCTGTGAAGAGTTTGAAGCAAAGAGGAACGTAGACGCCTTGAAGGGCCAATCAAACAAGGCAAGTTGAGGTAGCTATGCCAGAGAACAACCGCCAGGATGTTGAGTCCCCACAAGGATTTACTGTGACAAACAATCCACTGTATGATTTTCCGCCAGATGACCATCCTCCGCAAGTAAATGTTCCTACTCGACCCCAGAGGATGCCAATGACTGATCCCATGGAAGAAAAACTTCGGGCCCTTGAGGAGACAATTCAAGCTATGAGAGTGTCTGACATGCCCGACCTCGATGCTGCTGATATGTGTCTAGTACTAGATTTGGTGATCCCTCCGAGATTCAAGATACCCAACTTCGAGAAGTACACGGGCTTTAGTTGCCCGAGGCGTCATTTGGTGATGTACTGTCGAAAAATGGCCCCCTACACTCATGACGATAAGTTGATGATCCACTGTTTTCAAGAAAGTCTGAGTGGGGCATCATTAAGTTGGTACACGGATTTAGAAAGAAGTCATATCCAATCCTGGAGGGACCTAGCTAGCACTTTTCTAAAGTTTTACCAATTCAACCTAGACACTCTTCCCACCCGCATGCAGTTGCAAAGCCTATCTCAGAATGAAAATGAATCTTTTAAGGGATATGCACAGCGGTGGAGAGAATTCGCAGCAAGAGTGCAACCACCACTCTCGGACAGGGAATTGATTGACATGTTCATCAACAGTTTGCAGAGCTCTTATTTTGAAAGAATGGCTGGTTGTACGCCATCAAGCTTCTCTGACCTTGTGATTGTAGGAGAGCGCCTCGAAAGTTACCTCAAAAGTGGACAAATCCAGGACGCATCAGGCAGCCAGGCCAGTGAGATTGAATCTTTCGATGATTTCCATGAGGAAGAGAAGGATGAAACCAGCGCACTCATAGCAAACGTTGAGTATTCTCACGATGTACCAACAAAACTCTATAGTCCCTCGTCTACTCAACATGCATCATTACCAGTGCCATGTTATCCTCATGGACAATCGGCCATGCCTAAAGCTTCATCCCATAAGCCACGGGTCACTCCTCATGCAAATCAACGAGCCCATGGCCGAGGTCGTCCGAATCAGCGCCGCGATCAGAATAGGCCCAACAACAACTTGGAAAGAAGGACTGCTCCTCTTCATCCGGTCCCTATGTCGCACAGTCAGCTTCTCTCGCATTTGATTCAAAACTCATTGGTGGAGCCTAAAACTCTTAAGCCTGTGCCAGAACCTTACCCTCCTGGGTACAATCCCAATGCTCAGTGTGGATATCATGGAGGATCCATGGGGCACTCGACTGAAGAATGCAAAGCCTTCCAAGCCAAGGTGCAACAACTAATTGACAAAGGGTACATCTCTTTTCCAGAAGGAAGTTTGGTTGTCCATGTCAACCTCTCAGCTGTCTAAACTCGAATATTTCAAGGGTCATTTCCAGAAGCCAGTGGTCTAGACAGGCAGACGTCCTCAACATTGGCAGTCCTTGAACGCTTTTATCATTTGCATCTTGTAGTTTATTTCCTGTTAATTGCTACTTGTGTTTAAACATTGTTGTTTTGAATGGTAATATTAATGGAGTTATTATGCATTTTCCGAATCAGTCACGTCGTATTCACTCATTATTTCCACTTATCACAGACACATACACTTTTATCCACTCCACTTCATCACTGTTGTGTTTAGCAAATATTGGAGGGAGGATGACGAAAACGAAATACCCATAATTGTAAATCATATGCTTTCAGAAAGAATCTCGTCAATGATGTACAGGCATTGTTTCAATTCCCCTAAACACCGGAGATATAAGGAGTTAATCCCTAGTCAACCACTTCGAGCCTAGAAGTAGGAGTTTCTTCGAACATTCAAACCCTTACACTCAACCTGGGGCAGGGTAGTTATTCAGTTAATCCAATCCCGCATTCAAATCAACAAAGAAAAATCCAAAGAAAGACGGTTGTTCATCAATGACCAATGACATGGCAGTCACAACCCTCCAACAAAATCCGAAAAAAATCATAAGCCTGTTAAGTCAAACACCTCAAAAGGAGACTTAGGCAAAAATCAAGGTAATCCCGATGGATATGACAAGCGAAGTCAGTCCATGCAAAAGTTAGGGATCAATAAACAAAAGCAAAAGAGGTCCTCAAACCCTCAACAAAAACAAAATAAGATTCAGTGATCACCCAAAAGGGTCACTGACATCCATCAAAATAAGGTGATTGCCACGTCGAGCAAACCTTGAACTATCAAGCTTACACTGTCAAATAGGTGTAGAATTAACTGAACGTAGGACTGGAAGTCATCAAGAAGAAGGGGTGGGTACAAATTAACTTTGAGCCTAATATCCTTTGTTTCTATAACCGTGAGCCAGACCACGTTACAACCCTCGAAAGACCTAATTGAGTCGAGGTTTATTCTGAAAGCATACTATCGCAAGGTTGCGTAACCTGACTCCCCACATATTTGTTAATCATCAGCTTTGGTGTCAATATCCTTGTTATATCTTTTACACCAATCAAATTAGCACAACGTTTGGACTAACGGTCCATTCGTCTCACTACCACGACACTCAATAAACGACAATTCTTTCAAAAAAACTTGCATGAACTTCGCGTTAAAATTACCATTTGTGAACAAACAATTTTAATTGCAAGTCAGTAGTTGGCATCAAGGAAATTCCAACAAGGAGCAATCAAGCAGGACTGGACCATTTAGCAGTCTGGATCAAAATCGAGAATGCTTTGTAGACCTGTGGATCTGGGGCATTGACATTCAGTGAATATGGAATCAGTCAGCTTAAGGCAAATCCCCAAGCAACGTTTGATTATGGGGTAAATCATTCAAGAAGCGGATGATCCTGAGTGAATCATCTCAAGATCATACCAATCAGGGGCATTGTCACCCCACGAATTCAAAATCAGTCAGCCAAAGGCAAATCCCCAAACAACATTTGATTATGGGGAAAATCATTCAAGAAGCGGTTGATCAAAAGTGAGTCATACCAATTAGGGACAGGCCATCCAGAGTTTCTTTGACTTAAGGATATATCCCACCAATGTTCAATCAGGATAAGTCAAGTTGCTTCAAACGCTCTTTCAAGGGCAAGCTACCTCAAGAGTACATTGAAGACAAATACCACACGAATCGGTTAATCAATGATGAATCCTTTCATGGTACAAACTCTGGGACAAGCCATCTCGAGGTCGCCTTATTGCAAGCAACTCAAGCAAGTTCATCTTCATCAGCAACTATTGAGTTCAAAACAAGTGTCAGGGAATCACACCGCCAACTCACCTAACCCTAACCTTCTGAAAAGGCCTTGTTGTCATCGGATTTTCATCCCCACAACCTATTACCAGCCCAATTCGAAACCTTCAAAGTCCAGTTCTTGTCTGGCAAACCTTCAAACCAGTCCTCGTCTGGTCAACCTCCACTGAATACCAGTTCCCGTCCGGTATATGACAGCTTTCAAACCAGTCCCACTTGGTCTACCCTCCGCTGAATACCAGTTCCCGTCCGGTATATGTCAGCTTTTAAACCAGCCCCCATCTGGTCACCCTTCCTTTTAGCCTACCATTTAACCAGCCTACCATTTCACCAGTTCTTGTCTGGTAAACCTCATCCCAAAGTCCAGCTCCCATCTGGCAAACCATAAAATCAGCCCTCCTTTGACAACTTAGCCTTTCGCCAACTAGTCCCATCTGGTCTACCCTCCGAATACCAGCCCTCACCTGGTACTTCCAACTCAAAGTCCAATCTGCATTGGCAACCACCAAAGTCCACCCTGTCGGCACCTACATTTCTAATCACTTGTCTGCGATCATACGCATCATATGCATCATACGCATCGCATTTGATGTCATAATCATCTTGCATCATATGCATACCCAAATCATGTCATATCTCCCCAGCTCTTGCATCTTCGCATGTTAGCATTTGCATTTGCATTTCCATTCTTTATGGAATATCATTATCATCAAGCATTCGCGTATGCGAGGTCAGATCCAGGATTAATCTTGAAGATTTTCAAGATCATAATCAGCCCAGTCAGGGGAAATCTCCGCAAGACTGCGGGTCTCCCCGCGAAATTCAAGAATATCAAAGCAAAATTCCGCCCAGACAGGGGCACCTTTTCAAGACCATGGGTGTATCACATGATGTATTTCAACCCCATGGTTAATCAAATCTTCAACGACAAATTTAACCCAGTCAGGGGCATATCATTTAACGTCAGCGATAAGTGGCAATCTCTTCGGAGAAGCTTATCTCCCTACATCCTTTTGGGTGTCAGGTTTGTCTGTATTTCATTTCTCAAATTTTTGTTTTCCTTTTTTGGACAAATTCAGGGTCTTCTTTGTATCTAATCGACTTATACCTTGAAAGATGAATGCTGCAGTAATTCATCTTACTCGGTCTAAGCCGATTAGATAGGGGCATCTGTCATACCCTAAATTTGCCCGCCAACTTTTGTAAATATTTTCGCATTTTTCACTTAATTTCATGCCGTCTAGACACGTGTCCACTTTGAGCGTTTTTCAAATCTTGATTTATTTTGCCTAATGGGAGCGCGACACGTGGCCTAAGGGCATTTTCGTAAATATTTCAATCCTTTTTTAATTTCTCTTTTTCCTTGCAAATATTACTATTTTTTTTCTTTTTTTATTTTTATCATTTATTTAATTTAATTAGATGTAGAATTTTGTTTTATTATATTTTTAGAATTAGAATAGTTATTTATTTATTTCTTTAGAATAGATTTTATTTTAATAGTTTTTAAATAGATTTTTAATTTAGTTAGAATTTTTATTAGAAATAGTTTTTTATTTATTTAGAATAGAAATAGATTATTTTTATAGCATAGATTTAATTTGTTTTTAGAATTATTTTAATATTAGAATTAATTAGATTTGATTTAATTTTAGAGATATTTTAGGATTTTAGAATTAAGTTAGTAATTTTAGAGATATTTTAGGATTTTAAAATTAAGTTAGTAATGTTAGAGATATTTTAGGATTTAAATAGTTTTTAGATTTAGATTTTTTATTCTAGAGTTTTAACGGTTTTTTTTAATTTTATTAAAAATAGTTTTTATTTTTAAATAGATTTAATTATATTGTTTAGAATTAGTTTAAATAGGTTTCTTTTTAATATTGTTTAAAAATGAATAGATAGAATAACGTTTAGTGTATTTTTATTATTAGGAGTTAAATAGAGTTTTATTTTGTTTTTATATAGAATTTTGTTTTGTGTGAATTTTATTAAGTTTTTTAGGATTAGTTAGAGTTATTTAGAGTTTTTTAGCTTATTTACTTATTTATTTATTATTTTATTAAGAATATTTAGTTTAATTAGAATAGATCATTTGACTAGGATTAATTGTTATTTATTATTTTATTTTTATTTTCTCTTTTAATTATTTATTTATTATTTATTAATTAGATTTTTATTCTTATTATTAGATTTTATTTATTTAACATTAATTAGGTTATTAGTAATTAGTTATTTTATTATTATTATTTATTTATGTTAGATTAAGATTATATCATTTTTTCAGTATAGCTTTTAATTAATAATTAGACTTTTTTTTTAATAATTGTTAATTTAGGTTAGTCTAGTTAAAACAATTAGTGAGTTTTTTTAGCAGCATAAGTCATTATTAGCCAACATCATTAATTAATTTAAATAAGTCACTTAATCAGTCATTTAGCCATAAACTGTGCCACATGTCAGCATCCCTATTTAAAGGGCACTATTCATCGTCTCCTTCGGAGGAGACAACCCTAGCCGCTAACGAACCTCACCAGCTACAACATGAACAACGAACTCCAGTAAACACAAAATGAAAACCGCATCACTTTTACCATGTTCGTCCCCACGAACACCATCTTCATCCTTCAAACCTTCAAATAAAAAACCTGAACCCATTTTTCAGATTCACCGAAAACCACCATTAACGTTCATCTTTCCCAACTCATTCAACTTCATCCATCTCAAACACGCATCATCCTCACGAAAATCGAACGAAACTCAAACGGCCGCAACCTCCATAAACGAACCAAAACTCAGCTCACGCAAACCCCTCCGACCGCCGTTCAACAAACCCCAACATCATCCTTCAAATCCCAAATCAATCTAACCTAAACAGAATAGAAACAGAGACTGAGAGTTGAAAACAGAAAAACGGAAGAATAGAGACGGATCAGAGCAAAAATCGCGAGAGCAAGAGAGCGTGAGCGTTGGGGATAGAACTGTGTGAAGAAGACGATACTGGGTCATCCGTTTTTGTGTTTTATTTATTTATTTATTTATTTATTATTAACTTTTTTTTAACTAAAACAAATTGGGATACTGTGTAAATTGGTGGGTCATGGCCCATTCGGTTTTAGACCACACCATTCTTTTCCCCTTGTTTTTTTTTTCTTCTTCTTTTATTTATTTATTTTTTTTTAGATTTCGCAATATATCTTATCGATTTTGTTTTTAATATATCATTATAGTATATAGGATATTATCATATATATATATATATATATATATATATATATATATATATATATATATATATATATATATATATATATATATATATATATATATATATATATATATATATATATATATATATATATATATATATATATATATATATATATATATATATATATATATATATATATATATATATATATTATCATGTAAATACATTTATATATTGTAAATATTTTTATTTTTCTAACAGATTGTATACATACTTTTTTTTATATATTAGTTTTAAAATGAATTGTTATGTAAATATATATAAATTATTTTCTTTAGTTTGTATATTAGTTATTTTATATTACTTTTAGAGTTTATACAATATTTATTTTAAGTTAATTTCATTTCAATTTGTATTAGAGATCTTAAGATTTATTTTATTTTTAGAATAAATTCTTTTTCTCTTTTGTTATTGGGCATTTTGCCCTTTTGGTCGATGACGACATTTCCATCGTTTAACCGTCAAATTATTGACGTGAAACAAAGGATCTGAGACTACCTCTTTTCTTTCTTATTTCTTATTCCGATTCGGTTTTATTTTTGACTTGTGGATCGATGAATTCTTTTATCCGCAAGCGTCAGATTTTCGAAGTCGATAACCTTCCCGATTTCAAATCTATGGGGGATGACCATTAGGGTCATCTTCCTTACTTTGGGATCGCGATAGGCTACCTTCGATTAATCGACATTTTGTTTGTGGTTAAGACGAGGTCCCATTCTTTCGAGTCCCGATTCAGTCCACTAACCAATTGACGACTAACTAACCACTAACCTTTACTTTCTGTCAAATATACAATTGCTTTAATTTTCTGTCAAATATCAACTGCTTTATTTTTCAATCATTTACATTCTTGTACATATCATATATTTTGTATATTATTATCTTGTATATATTCAAACTAACTTGTACAAAACACTTAATAAATATCAAACCATAAAATCCTAATTTGTGGACTGTTTATTTATCTGTATCCTGTATACATCTATCTCTGTTGTTCATCTCTTTGCAGGTTCTCAAAAACATCTTCAATAAAGGAATCGAGTTATATTCGTGTTGAATTGAAAAAAGAGGATTAAGTGTAGACTTTCTCCCTCTCCGAGTGTCGAGATGCTCACTGTAGTGTGGGTGGTTTTGACACTCGTCTTTCAATACGAAGATGCTCGTATTCTCCGCACTCATCCATATCCTTCTCTCCTAAAGCCTCGGCTCCGCACCGAGTACATTTTCAACCTTTCCTCCTAAAAACCTCGGTCTCGTGCCGAGTTCATTTTCAAAATCCCTTTCAATAAGGAATCATTTCTCTTTGTATTGAACTAAAAGAGGGGATTAAGTGTAGACTTTCTTTCTCTCCGAGTGTCGAGATGCTCACTGTAGTGTGGGTGGTTTCAACACTCGTCTTTCAATACGAAGACGACATTCTCTCTCCTCCTAAAAACCTCGGTCCCGCACCGAGTGACTTTTCAAACCTTCCCTCCTAAAACCTCGGTCCCGTACCGAGCGCATTTTCAAATCCCTTCAATAAGGAATCATTTCTCTTTGTATTGAATTAAAGAGAGAGGATTGGGTATAGACCTCTTCCTCTTCGAATGTTGGGATGCCCACTGTAGTGAGGGTGGTCTCGATATTCGTCTTTCAATATGAAGACACGCCTCCATCCACCACCTCTCCCTCTTTAACTTCATTCCGTAACCTTTCACACCTAAAACCTCGGTCCCGTACCGAGTGCATTTTCAAATCTTTTCATAACAAAAACTTGAATGGTCGTGGAGTGGTTAGGCGTAGGCCTTCTCCTATCCCGAGTGCTGACGTTTACCGTAGGGTTCTCTGTCGCAAAAAGCACTTACCATTCAAAACCAAAAACACTTTAATAAGAGAATGAAGTTCTCTTTGTGTTGAACTAAAGAGAGAGGATTGAGTGTAGTCTTCTTCCTCTCCGAGTGTCAGGATACTCACTGTAGTGTGTGTGGTCTTGATACTCGTCTTTCAATACGAAGACGCTACGTTTGCCACACATTTTTTTACAACAAAAACTTTGAGACAATGAATTGGGTACTACCCGTAGGGGTTACTATCCGGGGACCTATCTCGCCCCAAAAACAATCTCAACCAATCAAACATGATACCTTGCCTCGCATGGCGAAAACCAACCTTTCAAACAGGATATGTTACGTCCGTTCTACCGCAAACAGGTACGCATAAGTCTCCTCACATGCGAGCAGCAAAACACCTAAACTGCTAGAACGCGCACGATAACATCATCCACAAAACACACCGGTTATCCGCACCGTAGGCACGAACTACGTTGCTCTGATTTCTCTTGCATGTTGAGAATACGCAGACATAGGATTGCAATATCCTAGCGAGCACCCTTTTTCTTTTTCACCCTTTCCTAGAAAGGCATGCTACGTCCGTTCTACCGCAAACAGGTAACGCCTAAGTCTCCAACGAGCGAGCAGCAATACACCTAACTGCTAGAATGCGCACGATAGCAGCGTCTACCAAAACTTCCCCGCACACCGTAGGCCGAACTACGGCTGCTCTGATTCTTTACTTCTTTCAAGTAAAGATACGTAGGCACAAGGGTCACAATCCTTGCCGAGCACATTCCCCCTATATACGTAGCCCCGAACTACGTCGACTCTGACTTTCTCACACCCGTTGAGAATACGTAGGCCTAGGACTGCGAAGTCCTATCGAGTCTGTTCTTTCTCTCTTCTTCCCCGTTACCTCTTTTCCCTGTTTCTAACCCTTTATCTCTCTCCCTTTGGAACACACTTTTATAGCATAATATTTTAGCAAATATAATCACACGTCGACAAACAAAAGGTTCCCATCGAGTACGATGGATGTGAGGGATGCTAATACCTTCCCCTTGCATAACCGGCTTCCGAACCCGTTCTTGGTCGTGAGACCATCTTATCCCTTTCTTTCCTAAGGTTTTCTCGATATTTTCCTTTCCCCTCATGGGATAAATAAAGTTCGGTGGCGACTCTTCTGTCTATCTTTTTTGCCTCCCGGTCGTTGCGCGATGCATTTTTCGAGTAGCGACAACTCTTTGAGAATTTCAACCAATCTTCGCTTGACGTCGTTCTGCAGCGCGACCCCTATATGGATGTTCCTTTCAACCCCTTCCGACCCCAGATTGACGATCTCAATGACTTCCTCATGAGGCAGAATGATTCGTTCTTCTTGTTTTACCAACCAAGACAACTCTTCTGGAACATCGCCATCTTCAACAATCTCTTCTTCGGTCTGAAATACCGGGTGCTCAAAGTCGAAGTGAGTCATAGGCGGTTCATAGATGTCATCTGCAATAGTGATCCTGCAAAGGAAATGGTTAAATGCTTCAAAACACCTATAAAGCGAATAACCATGTTGCCATTTTATTGTAAAAATATAAAAACAGGAAAAACAGAGATCACAATATTTGTACATGAAAAACGCCTTTTATTTAACGATGAAACATTGCAATGTACATAACAGGACGACCCTAAGCAAAATCACGATGCCCCGGGTAGGACACCGGATTGTTCAACAATTAAGAAAACAAAGTATTACTGTTTAGTTGTCACAGGAACAGTCTCCTGAATAGACCAATTGCAAAGCCCTTGTCCTGGCACGCTCGGCTGAATCCAGGCGTCCATATCGCAGTCGCTGTCTCCTTCTTCGGAATCTGAAACAACGTTGATGGTCTCGTGATATACCCCACCGGCCGTAATTGTTATTGGTTCTTTGAAACGGGGTGCCCCTGCAGTAGGCGTTGATGATGAAGGTTGATATCCCAGCCCAAATTTGTCCATTTTCACGGGAATATCCAGAACCTTGCCCCAGCCCTTGGTCTCGCCGGTCTTCACTAGAGCCTGAGCCTCTTTGTATGATGATACTGCCACCTCTGATGCTTTACTCGGCCCTGGAACTTTGTCCTTGATGCGCAACCCCTCAAAGGCTTGACAGGGGGTTTCATGAATCTCATCGTCGACTTCCACGTACTTGAATGACGACAAATGGCTGACCAGTATATCCTCCTCTCCACAAACTGTGACCACACTGTCCCCTACCATGTACTTCAGCTTTTGGTGCAAGGTAGATGTGACTGCCCCAGCACCATGGATCCATGGTCGTCCGATAAGACAACTATATGCTGGTTGGATGTCCATAATGTAGAATTCAGTTTCAAAAATCTCCGGCCCCACCTGCAGGGGCAAAGTTATGGATCCAAAGACTGACCTTCGCGTACCATCAAATGCCTTGACCACCAAGTCATTAGGCGTACAAATGATCCCCCTGATGTCTAACTTCATCATTGCTTTCTTTGGCAGCACATTCAAGGAAGACCCGGTATCTACCAGCACGTGGGACATGACTGTGCCCCTGCATTCAACTGAGACGTGCAACGCCATATTATGCTCTCTTCCCCTCGGGGTCAAATCAAAATTCGTAAATCCCAAACTATGGCCTGCATTCACGTGCGCCATCACCCCCTCCAACTGATTCACAGAAACATCTTGGGGTACAAACGACGTGTCCAGAATTTTTAATAACACATTCCTATGGGCTTCGGAACACAATAACAGTGACAATATGGATATCTTCGACGGCGTTTGTTGAAGGTGCTCAACAATCTTATAGTCACTCTTACGGATAAGACGCATAAACTCTTCTACATCCTTTAGTGACGCTTCTTTTTCATTCCTCTACACAGGAACATCCTCATTCACTTTACCTTTACCTTTTGCCAATCGTTCAGCCTCTACCTCAGGCGATATGAAAATTCTCCCGCTCCTCGTCATTCCTCCAGTTCCGACGACATTGTCCATAACCCCAGCTGGCTGTTTACTGATATCACGTTTCTCCCTATCACAATATGCTTCCAGCCTATAAGTCCATGGTACTGCCTTAGTGCTCTCATAAGGGATTGGCCCTGCCTTCGTAATAGTGATCGTCGGTCGCCTGGCTGGCGCCGTTATAGTTATCGTTTTTCGGGGAATTGTCACCGTAGCAACATCACTTTGCTCATCAGCTAATACTTCTGCAGGTTTCTCAACTGCCGTTCTATCAAATTGCAACGTGCCTTCATCTATCAAGGTCTGAATACCCTTCTTCAATTCAGCACAACCCCCAGCTTGGGTCCAACATTCTAGACAAAACTCATTGCAGCCCGGATACACACCTCCTTTCAATAACCTGCTCTTTACTTCACACAGCGGGGTTTTTAGTTCATCAACATCCATAACCAGATTCAAACCCTCCTCAGTCAAAATAGCATTTGCCCCATGGTTGGGCATTGGCTGCTGTACTATATTCGGACCTGCTCGTCCAAAATTTATGGCCTTGCTATCTAGTAGATCTTGAACCTTATGTTTAAACGCATGACAGGCCTCTATGTCATGCTCGGGTGCCTCGGAGTGGAAGTCACAGTGCTTATTAACATTATACCCATAAGGAAGGGTTGGTCCCGTAGGCGGCGCCAAGGTCCTCTTTTCAACTAAATTCAGCCCCAACAGTGTCTGAAAAAGTTCCGCGTACGTGGAAAGAGGCGCTTCAAACACCCTTTTCGGCTTCGCATTCGGGAATCTTCTTTGGCCAGCATTCTGCCCCTGCTGCTGCTGTTGTTGCGGTGGTTGTTGTTGTTGTCTCTGTTGAGGAACCGGAATCGTGATACTCGCTATCTGCTGCGGCTGATTATACTGGTGTCTTCCTCGGCCTCTGCCCCGGCCGCCAAACACTGCGCTAGAATCACCTTGACGACGACCACCGAATGCTTTTCTATTACCGCCTGACGAAGTAGACTCCCCAGCTTGGAATCTTCCCATTTTAATATTACTTTCAATCTTCTCGCCCATCAAGATTAGATCCGAGAAACTGCCCAAGGAAGCAGGAAACAACTTATCATAAAACATACCGGTGAACGTTCCTATGAACATATCATTCATCTCCTTCTCAACCAAAGTAGGATGAACCCTCGCAGCCATGTCGCGCCATCTCTGCGCATATTCTTTGAAACTCTCATCTTTCTTCTGTGACAACCCCTGCAGCTGGACCCTGTTCGGTGCCAGGTCGCTGTTATACTTGTAATGAGTCACAAACGCTTCAGCCAGTTGTTTCCATGTCTTCACCTAAGTAGGCTCCAACCCCATGTACCATTCAAGGGAAGGACCAGACAAGTTGTCTTGAAAGAAATGCATCATCATTCTCTCATCGTTCGAGTAAGCGGACATCCGTCTGTAATATGACCGCACATGTACCTTGGGGCAGGTATCTCCCTTATATTTATCAAAGGTGGGAGCCTTAAATTTCAACGGTACCCTAAGACCAGGCACCAGTCCCATCGTGGTCATATCCAAACCGGAAGCACTCTGATTCACAACACCTTTCATCTGCTCCTTGAGCATCTTGATTCGCTGAGTGTTGTCTACAAGACCTTCAAAACCTCTACCAGAGAAAGCATCTTCTTGTTGGTCTTCCATCCAATTAACATTCTTATTTCCATACCCATCATACCCATTGTTACGACCAAATCTAGTCTGATTCATCACAGGGCCCCGTCCCCTGTTACCATACCCTTGAGCGACCCCAGCGGGTCCAAAAGACATCATTCCAGCACCATTTCCATTACCGAATCCACCATAGCCCTGATTGGCATTACCAAATCCGTCCTGTCCGAAACCCTGAGCATTGAGACCAAACTTCCCATCCTGGTTAACATACTCAAACCCCTGGTCGTTATAGCCAAATCCGTTGTTACCAAAGCTATTACCTCCATTGTTGTCACCGCCCAGATTGGTGTCTCCGAATCCAACATTGTTAATGACAGTCTCATTACCAATTCCTGTATTACCATTCCCGGCGCCAGCGCCATTGTTCACATTCGCAGCAGGTATATTCACCACAGGTGGAGCTACTGGCGTAGGAGTACCATCCCTATGAATGGTTTCAACACGTACAGAATTGTGGTCTTCGTTTCCATTCCCAACATTTCTCGTCAGTAATGGCTGCACCAAAGTTTGCAAGTTTTCCTGCCCTTTCACAATTGTCTCCATTGTCTGCATGAACAGTGCCAGCTTCTCACGCATTTCCTGCATCTCGCTCTGCATCTGATCCATAACTCTTTTGCAGTTGGTACGAGTAGAGTATCGGTGCGGGCGTTGACTTTGAATCTTGGAAGAACCTGGAGAGATGCAGGAAATGAGATACAATTTAATAGTTACCTGGTGAATGCAATATGAATGCAAATGCAATTGTGTAAATATGCTACAGGTTACATTCCCCCGATTCTAGTTCCGGAGAGAAAGCCATTACGGCAATGGAGTCCCTATCCAGCAAGCAATAAACCAGAAAATCCTCATATATAACAAATGCCCAGAGGCTGAGTACAAGAGTTCAACTGAATACAACCGTAGAGACCTCAGCCAACAAGTCTGGCGATGGCCCAAATACAAGTACAAATAACAAAGGTAAGGCAGAGATACATCAGGCCAAATGTCGTGCTCGGACGTCCTCCAATATCCTCATCGTCTCTGAGTGCCCTAGTCGGGAGATCAACTCCTGAATCAGTAAAGCATGCCGCTCGGTAGTGGATCTCAGCTTCACGGCGTCGTCCCGAGAAGTTCCTTTGCTCAAACTCTCGTCAGATCTGTACCTCTTGGAACCGGCCTTCTCCTCGTAACCTCTCGACTTCTCGTCACTGTCACTTACTCTGAGATCAGCAGTACTCCTAAGGGATGTCACTTCAGCAGTCTTTGCTTCCTGGGCTTTAACATGTGCCTCCAGCGTGGCAATCTGCCTTTTCAGTTCGTCTTTGCGCTCTTTCCGCTTGGTAAGCGTGCCCTCCCACAAAGCTTCCCACTTGCTGATACGAGCATAAGCCTTGCTTAGAAGTTCCTTCTTGGAAGTAAGTACCTTGCTAACACCGTTCAAGGCCATCCCCACTTTTTCTTTCTTGTTGGTTGCTTCTGTCAGCTCTGATCCCAACCTGTTAATCAATTTGGTCTGTTCCTTCACAGTGAAGGTGGCTTCCTTCTTCTCTTGTCGTAATTGGAAGATCTCCTTCTCTAACTCCTCGTTAGCTTTCTTCAATTCCTCATTTGCAGCCAACAACTTGTTATATTTCTCGCTCTTTTCTGCAGGAGGTACCTCAATCAATGGGAGATACAGGGGTTCCACAATAGGATAAGGCATCAAAGAAGTACTAGCTCTCTCACGGACCCATGCCACATAAGGATCATAAGCTCTGTTGTTGCTCTTACCGAGCAAAGCTTTCCCCCTCCTATGGATGTCAGCCCATGCATGTCTCAACCTGATCAAAGCAGCCTTGTCTAAGGAGCTCGTGAGATACAGAGATTCCTGTATCTCAACCTCAATAGGAGCATCTCTCAAGGCATAACCAAACTGTCGTACCAATAGTGAAGGATTATAGTTGATACAACCTTTCCGTCCAATCAGGGGAACATTCGGAAAACCGCTGCAACTATATATAATGTCAGTACCAAGCATACCCCGATCAAACCAAATGATATTCTCAGCAGATAGCCCCATCAACCGGGAAGGCCAATCCAAAGTATCAACGGTATCAACAAACGGCCCAGTCTTCGGAAGGTGCCTCTGGAACCACCTGTACAAGAGAGGAAGACAGCAGGAAACATTCTTGCCACGACGTTTCTCATTCTTGTAGTGCATAGAATGATAAACATCGCCCAAGAGAGTAGGGACTGGATTCTTCAAGGCGAGAATCAAGAAGGCATCTGAGTCAACAAAGTCTGGCACATTAGGAAACAAGACAATCCCGTAGATGCAGACAGCCAGAATAGCGCTAAAGGCAACCCAACACCCATTCTTCGTGCACTGTGTAACCTTCTCAACTAGGACAGACAAGTGAAAACCATAAGCTCCATTCAGCTTGACCAAGCCTCCTGGAAACTCAGAAGCATCCAAACTGACAATCTCCGTGAGTGTAGCTAACTCAGGCTCAGTATCAACGTGTACAAAGGGCATCTGGTCTAGCACGGGAATACCCAACATAACATAATACTCCTCCAAAGTGGGTGCCAGAATGTAGTCTGGAAACAAGAAACATCTCAGCTGTGACTCATAAAACTGCATCAAAGTATACACCCCAGTAATCTCAAAAGCTGAAGGTGTGTACAACAAGCTAAGCAGTCTCCCATAGGACACTCTGAACCCGACCCTCACACTCTCATCTGCCAAAGCAACTAAACCCAGTAATGAACTGATGTCTGGCGAATGCAACCTGTAAGCAACCGTCTTCTTTAGGGACTCCATGCCTGGCTAGAAGATATCCTATAATCAGAGGGGAATGATCACCTGCAACATAAATACATGTTAATGAAATGCAATCATGAAAATGCACATGCATATGCAAACAAGGGACCAAGTGCAATGCTGATAGACTGGGTTGCTCTGTACTGAAGCCTGAGAACCATCCAACCTTCATCTCAAACCAAACCAACCCCTCAAAAGAACCCTGTAACCACATCTCGCTGATAGAGATAAACCAGGTATTGTGAGGTCAAAGGTTTCCTGCAAACAGACCCTCCTACCCCTCACAGGTGTGTACTTAACTCGCAGACGAGGTACGGCATCCTATGCGGGTTCAATGTCACAGACTTTCAAGAGCGATGATACGATACCCAGAAGGTGTGGCATCATCATCCCTTGAAGTGGCCTCACTTAGTTGAATCCCAATTGATAGGTTCCCAGAGTCGACAATCCTCGGGTCAGACAACTTGTCGAGCCCTAAGGGCCAGGCAAGAAGCATCAAAGAGAATCTCGTCCTAGTGAGATTTCGAGGCTAGCTGGTGCGAGCCAAGCAAGCAGGCTAACCACTACTCTCTCTCTAAATCTATGTGTGTACTCAAGCCTGGGTTTGGCTTATCTCTCAACAGATTATCCCCTTCCCACAGCAGCAATAATAGTATAAGGTTAACAAAAACATTGCGGAAAGTAAAGACAGAATAGTAAATCCATACAACACCCCTGACGGGAAAACAAGCGCTAGGATTGACTCGCGTAGGGAATCGTTGGAGTCCCCAGCAGAGTCGCCAGCTGTCGCTCCTGCGAAAATCGGCGCCGGCTGAACAGAAGAGTCGCCACCGTGCGTTATTTATCCCAATGGAGGGAAAGGAAACGCTCGAAGTAAACCTACCGCAAAGACGGGAAAGGAATGGTTATCGCAACCAAATCCTGGATTCGGGAGTCGGTTACGCAAGGGGAAGGTATTAGCACCCCTCACGTTCGTCGTACTCGACGGGATCCACGCTTGTTTTCTAGTACGGATTGTTATTCTATCTACTCTACAAGTTTGAGGTTAAAAAGAAAAGAAAATGACTCGGCAAAGTATCGCACTTTATGCCTACGTATTCCCGTCTGAAACGAGAAATCAGAGTCAACGTAGTTCGCCTACCTACGGGAAAGGAGGGGAAGGTTGCTGGCTAGGATATCGCATCCTATGCCTACGTACTTTCATACAGCATGAAAGATCAGAGCAAACGTAGTTCGGGCCACGTACGACACAAGCCTGTCTTGATTGTTTTTATCCTTCTGAAAAAGGTTTTCTCCTGATTATGGGTCCAAGCGGACAAAAATGACACTTTGATATTTGTTTTGAATCTTTTACGAAAGAAGTGTTTTTTAGTGTGTTTGCAATCTCCGACGCACTAGAGACTATGATTTGAGAGTGACTACGTTGTATGTCACCCTAAGGGTAACACACTAAGCAATCAGATTACTGAAGAGTGACCCTCCAGCAACCTTTTCTCAAATAGCTTAAGGCTCGTAATGTACGACATCGATTAACCTTATTACTGTGTTTTTGAATGATTCTGAGATGAGAAGAGAAAGAAGCTCTAAAAACCTATGGTTGAAAAGGGAATCAAAACTACCCTAATGTTGTCATGCATGGATGAAAGCCTAATGTCTGTCATATTTCTCTCTTGCGCAGAGAGAAACAGAGATCCTAGGGGATAAACGGCAAAAGAAACAGATACATACAGTAAAGCAATAAAATGCATGCAATGCAGCAAGAAACAATAGGAAAAGTGAACAGCTTCACTTTAAACCTAAGGGGAAGATTAACAAACAATACAACAAAGAAAATAAAACCCCAAAGTAGAGGAGGCAGCCCAAACAACAACACCAAACTCCTACAGCAAACAGCAAAAGCAATAGCTCTGACAGCAACAGTTGATTTACCAGCAAAAGTTGACAGCAACAACCGTCATCTTCATGAATTCTCTTATCCTCTCAAGATTCACTAAACTTTCAATCTTCAATAGACACCAACTTCAACAAGCTCCCAGCTTAAGCAAGCTCAAACCCCAACCAGTGACCAGCTTCAACCAGCTCCTGACTTCAACTTCAACAAGCAGTAAAACCCTAGCTTCAACAAGCAACCAACTTCAACAAGCTCAAACTTAGATTTCAATAAGCTTCAACTTTCTCTTTACCAAGCTTTCACAAGCACCTCCAAATGAGAATCATTCAACAAGATCAGGTTATAATGTTAAGAAACTCAATGACAACCAAAGGAAACCACCAAGATTTTAACATTTGCAAATGAAAGGTATCCTCAAAGTTCTACTCACTTGGGCATACCACTCATCCCTCCTAAGGAGAGATGGAGCTTCCCAAGGAGGACTTTATGTCATTGGATAGGATAGAGGCAAACAATGCACTCTATGTTTGACAGAAGAATTTGTCTATTCTAAGCTCTTCCTATTTTATCCTATTTCTCCTAAGTCTTCAATCAGCATCTTCAATCCAAGCAATCCTCATGCATCAACCTTGATCCTTGTATTCAATCTTCTCCATTGATGCCTTCATGCTTCCACAAGCCCAAACCAAGCCCACACCCCAAAATAAAAAGCCCAGAAACCCAAACAGACAAACATAAACCCCAAGTGGGAACACCAAACAAACACTCTAGTTGTAAAATATACTAAAAATAGTAAAATAGCATTTAAAATTCTAAGATTAATTCTAAGGGTATTTCTATATCTACCCCACATACCCCATATGTCCCATGACCTAATTCATGCTAAAAATCCCAAAATAAAATGTTAGAATGCACCTATGTTGATTTTAAACCCTAATTATGCTAACCTAATGTTCTCTAATCAAAATTAAACAAGATTAATCTACAAAAATGTGGAATAAATCCAGGGGGTACTTAAGGTTTTAATGTAACTACCACAAAAAGAATGGGACCAAAATATGAATTAAAATGACCAAACAAAATTCACAAAATGATATGTACAAACAAAATGAAAATAAAATGCAATTAAAATGTAAAAATCACCAAAAATAGGAAAATGCTTAAAATGATTTTTTTTATTTTCTTACAATTTTTCTCAAACCATTATCAAAATGTAGCAAAAATCCCCACATCAAAATGATTATTTTCCTATTTTATATGAATTTTCAAAGAACCAAAAAATAATATGAAGAAAATGATAAAAATATGAAAAAAAGAAAAACACGCGTGTCAAATAGCAATTAAAAGCAGTTCAGAATACTGGTTGGGCCCAGGAGGGGGTGTAGAAAGCAATGGTGATGTTAGGCCCAAACCAAACGTTTAATGAAACGCTGCATTTTGTATGCGTTCTCTCTTCAGAGTTCCAAACTCAATCGTGGCCATTGGATCCTTCATCTGAGTCCAAGTCAACACTTCATCTGATGGCTCAAATGTCTTCTTCCCCAAACACTCAGGCGAGCCAAGGTATAATCAGACGGTGGCTCACGGTGGAAACCACCATCTTCTCCGGTGAGCCTCCACTCTCAGGTCATCAATCAAGTCCAAAATTATACCAATCCTACTCGTTTTTCCATGTAGATTATGATTCTAACCTCAGAATTCCTTGAATCTCAGTCTAGTTTAAAACACGAAGGGAATTTCAGAATACACACAATTCTTGATCAACACCAATCTTGAATCTAAAGCTATGGATCGAATCCTCATGTTACACTGATTACTTTCCACTATCCAAACATGATTAATTCATCCAAGATCACCATAACCAACTCTCAACAGAATTTGCACTCCATGATCTAACATCATCAATTGCTACCAAACTCTCCAGAATCGTTCTCTAATTATCCTAGACCCTAACCACAAGAAGATTTCTATCTAATTCAGCCTAGAATGGTGTATAATTGAAAAGTTACATACCTGCAAGGATAAGATCCACAGAAGGTCTTTGAGGCACGAAACAAGCTTCAAATTGATGCAAACACCTTCAATGAAGCACTAGGAACACTCTCCAATCTTCAATTTGGCTCGAATCCTTCTCCAACTCCAAAACCGATTTTGAACTCCTCTTGCAAAATTCAGTTATGGCTCTCTCTCAACAGCATGAAATCACCAACCTCTTCTATTTGCACTCACTCTAAACATTTTATAGAACATATCCATGGGCTTTTGATCCACTATAGAAGCCCAAATCAAGAGGTCCATTTTCTGTCATGGAAGTGAAAATTCAATGGTACAGTCGTGTATCCTCTTGCCTCAGTTAGCTGAAATCTCTCCCTTTCAATCATATAAGTCATGGTAAGTGTGTTTGGATGGCTGGCTTAGCTTGAATTGGCTTGTGTTGGATTTTTCTTATGTGACTTGTAATTCAAGTAAGAAGTTTACAAAGCAAGTCCATCATTCTTGCCTCTACTCAAAAAGTGTTAATGCCATTGTCTCTAAAAGATGTTTTACAATCAATTTGAGTATTTGGATGATGCATTTTGGACTCATAACTTGAAAATTGCATTTTCCCTCCATGAATCCATTTGAAATTCTTCCATATTCAAGCCATTTTTGGGCATTTTGTGATACAAGTCATTCTAGCTCACCATGACCTCTTGTCTAGCCTAAAAATGCCATTTGGAACACATCTCATGTTGGGCAAAATTTCATTTGAAGAGTGGAAGATGAAGATTTGGATCCATATTGAAAAATGACTTATAATTCAACTTTCCCAAAATACCCCTGAGTTACCAAGACCATAACTTGAGTTCTACAAACCCTCTTGAGGACTTCTAGTACTAAAATTAAAGCTAAGATCAAGATCTACAACTCTTATGTTGGCCAAGAATCCATTTGAAAATTCCTTGATGGGCAAAAGTTGCTTGGAAGTCAGATGACTTTCACAGATAAATTTCAATGTCCTCTGATGACCTCTAACTTGCAAGAACCATAACTTGAGTTCTATAAATCTCCTTGAAGACTTCTAGTACTCAAATTAAAGGTATTGAGAAGATCTACAAATTTCATGTTGGCAAAGGATCCATTTGAAACTTGCATTTTGACTTATTTGGCTTGGAAGTTAAGCCTAAATTAGGGTTTTTACACTGAAACCCTAATTTAGTAACTCCTCTTCTTCTTGATTCCTCTTGATTTCTCCTCAGCACAACACCACACTTGTATCCACACATAAATCCATGAATTCCACATCCTCCCACTAAGCCTTGATTCTCTTCAATCACTCAGTTGACCTAGGGTTGACCCAGATGAAACCCTAGTTGACTGCATTCAACTGTAGCTCCTGTAATCACACCAATGACTTGGCTCATCTTCAAAATGACCCTCTAAGCCCTCCATGATGCTAGCACACATTCCATACCCTCAGTTCCTAGCTCATGTCTCATTGATGATCCTCAAACACTCCCCCAGATAGGAGATAGATCCACTGCCTGACCTTCTAACCTCTCAAAGCTTCAATTCCTTTCCTGGTGACTTGAATAGACTTAGGCTTGAATAAAACCCCTTTTGATGTGCCTCTTTAGAGAATAATGGCACTTGATCCCTTGCTGGATGACTTGCTTATGCTATGATATGCAAATGGATGAACTATGTACATGATCTATTATGCAAATGACAATGATCTTGAAACATAAATCAAGTAAAATAAGTTGGTCAAATTTTAGGGTGCAACAAGAGGCAAGTTGCAACTTGTGTAATAAAATATTCAAATGTGTAAGAAGGAGAGAGAAACTTTTCATGCCAAGGACTGTTGCAGCTGCTCACTCTAGACTCTAAGCTCACCTCAGTCACTTCATGTACCTCTCCACTTGATTTTCTGACCTTACTTGAGCCATTGGAACTGATATGTGGAGATCTTGGCAAGATTCACTTCAAAAACTTCATAATCTCCCTCCAAAATTGAAAAATCCAAATCTGCCCTCACCCTTCCTTTCACTATAAATAGAGGCACTTTCATTGATGTTAGACACACCAGAGCAATCTCCAAAACCAGAGAAACAACAGCTCTCAATTTCCTCTCATATCCTTAAGAAATCTCAAAGTTTCAAACTTCCATTTTTTACCAAAAAGTTGTCTTGAGCAAAACTCTACTCAAGATCAGTTCTACCATCTCCAAGTCCCTAAAAACCATCCACACAATCCCTAAACATTGTGTAGAAGGTGTCCATACACTCAAACCTCTCAAAAATCTCATTTCACAAAAGTCAACCTCCACACCCTAATAGTTTGACTTTCTTCCATTTTGAAAGCCAAATTCTCACTTGAACCACTTCTTACCATTCTGACACTCCTAACACCTCCTATACATCATATCTCAAGTGTCTAAGCCATAAAAAACCAGCTGGAAATCACATAACTCCAACTGTCTTGAAAGTTGGTTTGTTGCTTCAAGAGGAAGCAAGCTTTATCTCTTTGCAAAGGAAGGACGATCTCTGGGTTTCTAAGCTTTTTAGCTTGCTCAAGGCTTTTCTACAAGAGGTATGTGACATTCCAACTCTCTACTAATCATACATTATCATGTATTGTCATTTTGTGGTGATTTTTTGTGAAAATATACCATGGCTGCCCCATTGTAGTTCTTTGTCAAGAACTCTAGTTTTCATAGTCATGTTACTTGTTTTTTTAATGAATGTTCATTTGTAAATGATATATTGATGATATGTTACCAAGTGTTTACTTTGATGTCATGCTTAACTTGTTTGTGAGATTTTAGTCATGTGGTAGATTTAGGACCCAATATTGAAATATTGATATGCTTGCCCTAGGCTTGTTAGTTATAGCTCATTAGTGATGTTTGGATTAACTTGTAAGTTACTCATAGGATCCCCCTGCCCTTGATCATGCTTAAATCAATGTGGCTCTTGTTTTTGCTCTTATGTTATTTTGGTGTCATTCTAGCTTTTTCACTACCATGAGTTGTGTGTTGGACTATTGGCTTGCCATAATAGTATCTCTTGGTTCTAAATCATTGTTTAATGTTCATTTGATCTTGCTCATGATGTTTGTTTTAGTGGAGATGTGAGAAATATGAGTTTTTCTATTAGGGCTGTTGTAACATTTGGTTGGTTTTGCTGTCAAAACTTGGTTCAACATATCATTTTTGGTTTGGAGCACTTTTGCTTGATTTTAAGATTGGAAATCATTTGTTTACCTATTTTGAGAATGTGTATGGTGCTTTTATGCTCAAATCTCTTTAAATGGTTCTAACTACCTTATCATGCTTCAATTGCATTTTTCAAAATATCATGATGCCAAACATGCTACATTCTGTTTCAATCCATGTCTACATGATCCATGTGCATAATATCATTGTCCTATCTATTTGAAACTTGTATGTGTTACCAAAACACCCCAACTGTCATGAAACTGCCTGTTGCATATTTGAAATTGGTTGTTTGCATATTCATGAGATTCAAAATGTCATTTTCTGTTTGGTGTTGCTTTAACCTGGTTCCTGAGCACAATCTCATCTCCTGGCATATTTGTAATGTGTGTGTGATATTTGTTTCCACTTAAACCTCACCATTTGAAAAAACATACCTGCTGTGCTAAATTTTCCAAGACAGATTTTTCACTAAGTACCACAACATGTTTTTCTTTTCCAACTGTCACATGATTGTTTTATGAGTTGAAACTCATTCCTTGTCATGATAATGGTGTGTACACTTGGTTTATTAGATCTATTCTTGCTTGTTTTCACAATTCCTCAAACTTCACTCACAATTGCATTTTACACCAAATCTGCCACAACATACCAGATGGCTATTCTGTTTGTATATGTCCATGTTTTGAGTTGTAACTCACTTATATTCATGAGTCTAGGGTGTGTGGATGATTGAATTGATATATGTGTACCTGTTTTCCTATTTCACCTTCCAAATGCTCTTTTTCAAGCCAAAACCACCATGAACATACCAAAATTCTTGTTTGCTTGCAATATGCCTAATCTTTGAGTTGTAACTCATCTATATACTTGATTCTAATGTATGCTGATGATTGGTTTGGTCAATGATTGCTTTCTCTCTCATTTCACCATCAAATTGCATCTTTGAGCTAAAATTTACCATGACCATATGCCAATATCTGTCTTGCTTGCAATGTGCATTTCTTCTGAGTTGTAACTCACTCTTATCTACATTTATGGTGTGTGTGTGTGTATTGTTTGTTAACATGAGATCATTTTCACAACTGAACCATATTTGTGCCCTGCTGCTGCAATTGTTTTGAAACCAACTGTCACACACCTCACCTTGCTTTGCTTGATTTGTTCTAGGTCAATTCATATAACATTGGACCTCTAATAGCATATAAGACTTATATGTTCATGAATCAATCATTTCTGTATGCCTCATTTCTCTGTCGTAACAGACTGGCCTCATCATGTTTGATAAATTGCAGTTTCATGGTCATCTCCTTGTTCTGTGCATTTCATGGCCATTCTAAGTGCTAAACTCATTTACAATCTCATTTGAAAATTGTTGTATACATTCCCTTGCACCTCCAACTGTTCCAATTCAGTTTTGATCCAAATGTTGCCAATATATGAATGTTTGAGCATTTGATATATGATTTTCAATTCCATGTTGTTTGTGAACAATTTTGAGGTGTAGACACACCTTAAGTGATGTTTGGAGGATGTGTGCATGGTCTATTCATTTCAATTAGGCACGTTTCTTTATTTATCCCTCATACTTGCAAACTGTCTTGAATTTCCTTTCATTTCCATATGCCAGTTGAAGTTTTGACCTATGTGTGAGCTGTTTGAATGTGTGAACTTCATGTACATGATAATTGAGATGTGTTTGAACCCTCTTCTTGATTATAGCATGTCTAGTTTGATGATTGATCTTGAAAATGCATTCTCATCCCATTTTTGCAACTACCATAGAATTTTAAAATGCATACCCTTTCAAAGAAAACCAAGGATACCATTGTATTCCTTGTTAAATTCCACTCAGTTTAGACCTAAATTTTGTTAAAAAAGGTTGAGTTTTGGCCAAGTTGTGAATGAAAATGCATCCATGTTTTGTTCCTTGTTCTTGTTCTTTGTGTTTGCCCAGAAATCCTTGAAAACATGCCTTATATATTTATGGGGGTGGCTATATCATTGGATGTATAACCACCCTAGTGGTAATCAACTTGCTCTCTCATGCGCCTTTCACTGCCTAGACCTGGGTTCGATCCCTGAGGAGGATCAACCCTTTTGTTCTTTTTTCTTTTTTTATGCGCGCATGTACAAGCTGAGGGGCGTGGGTTCAACTCCCACCCCTTGCACTCTTTTATTTTATTTTTGTTTGTTAAATATGAGTTGTACATGAAACTTCCAAAATTCATATCTTTGCCATTTTTTTTATCATTTTTGGTCCATTCTTTTTGCAACATGCTTGTTTTAATGTCTATTTTCATGTGATATAAAAATATTGCAAGTTGTTCTCAAACATGATGTCTTTTGACTATGTGGACTTTAGTGCTTTGTTAAGATCGCTATCGTTACTTACTGTTGAATCCCCTTTGAACATGCTTGAATTTTCTTGTGAGATTTTTGCTTCCCATGTTAGTTAATATGCTAGGGTTTACTATCCTTTGGTTGTCACCATAATCCCATGATTATTCCTCCTAAATTATGAGGTTAAACTAATTTGTTTGTGTTTGATTGTCATCAATACATATTATTGTTACATTTTTTATACCTTGAACCTATGACATGTTTACTTTCAATTTGTGATTTGTTTGCATGGTTGCTTTCAATCTTTGTTAAGATATGTCTCAACCTTTGTTAAGATATGCCCTCAATCTTTGTTAAGATATGTTATCATCTTGGTTAAGATATTTGATTATTGGTTGTGACTATTCATCCTATTTGAAGTATTGTAATATGTATGCTTACTTGATTGTAATCTTGTTCATCTTGTTCATTTTTGCTTTGTTAAGTATTTCTTTCCCCAAGTGATGGAACTTTTTAGTTCTCATCCAAGTTGTCTCTCTCTCTCTCTCTCTCTCTCTCTCTCTCTCTCTCTCTCTCTCTCTCTCTCTCTCTCTCTCTCTCTCTCTCTCCTTCCAAAGTAAAAATCTCTCCCTTAACCCTTGTGTTATTGGATAGCTCATTACCTCTTCCCCTTGACTTTGTGAAGTCATCCTAACCCTAGCTTAGTTAAGTTAGAACATACAAGCCATTAGACTTTGCTTTAAGTCTAGAAAACCCACATTCACTAGGAGTGTTCTTCAACTAGAACCCTAGGATGGAGTTTTTAAACTCTATGTAAGAATCATAGTAATGATTACTTACTCCCCTCTTGAGAGTTCAACATAGATCTAGAGAGTTTTGTGAAACTCTACACAAGCATGGATATGTTTGTTCCCCTTTGAACCTTGATCATAATCGAGTGTTCTTCAACCCTTGTAAGGTGAACTACGATTACTCTGATTCTATCCTAGTTAGGATACGTAGGCAGAGGACGCGACGTCTTTGTGAGCAAACTTAGAAACTATCCTTAGGTTTTAACCTATACCCTTTACCCATCCCAAACCTCAGCAAACATTTAGCAAACTTAGCATGCAAACAAACAAAAGGTTCCTGTAGAGTACTACAGATGTTTAGGATGTGAAATACCTACCCTATGCATAACCAACCCCCGATCCCCGAATCTCTTAGCGTTGTTGTTACATCGCGCAAAAGGTTCTTTCTTTCATTAGACCTTTCCTTTGGATAAATTAAAGTCCAGTTGTGAATTTAAGAATTAAGATTCAAGTTAATCAATAGCTTGGTATCATGATTTTCACCACAACAACAATGCTATGCTATGCAAATGTTAGATCAATGATATGCCAATACAATGAAACATAAACCAAGTAAGAAAAGGTTAGGCAAATTTTGGGGTGCAACAGCTCCCAGCCAGAGTTTGTAGCTCTCCAAGCCTTGCTGTCCAAGGACCTTAGGAATGCAATCATCCTAGGCTTCCAATAGTCATAATTTGAACAATCCAGAATTGGAGGTCTATTGGTGAAACCAATATCTTTATCCATAATACCAAAATTTTGTTTCCCTAGATCTCACCCAGTAATAAACAGGCAGGGTGCCTGCTCTGATGCCAATTGAAAATCCTAGCCAGCCCACGATGAATGTTCTAACAGAAGTTATAACATCCACTATGACATTCACTACAGACCTACTATTATGCAGTAATAACAAGGAAGTAAATAACACAGTTAGTTGTTGACCCAGTTTATTGCAAGACACTTACATCTGGGGGCTACAAAGCCAGGGAGAAATTTCACTATCAGTAGTATCAATTCAGAGTCAAACCTCCAGTTTACACTCCTCACTTAATCACTACCCAATGACAATTTAACCTAGAGACACTCTAGTACCTGAGTATACCCACTCACTCCCTACAATCACACACCAGTGATAACAATCAGTTACAAATTAAACAATAGATTAAAGATACACTTCACCTACACACACACACCTTGATCTTGCTTCAAAGCTTTGATCAAGGAACTCACACTCTTGCTTAACAGCTTCGAGTGGTACACAACCTAGAAAACTACCTAACCAATGCAATTAACAGTTGCTTGGGTTACAAGTATTCCTAAGACACAAACGTGAAGGACAACCTCTTCACTTTTAAACCAATATGGTGATTTCTCTGCTTCTCTATCTTCTAGGATTACCTCTCTTAGTATTTGTAGTAGTATATCAGTTCTTGGGCCTGGGCGCATACATTAGGTTTTATCCATCACAAAACCTCACTTATGTATTCTGCACATTTGCCTATTTAATCAGGTACATTTTAGTTCCCCTAGGGCGTCTAAAATGTCTCTTACATTCCAGCTTGAGCTTCTGAGTTGTTTCCTGAGTTATAGCTACCAGCAAAACAAACTTCCGCTTGATGTCATTCGACCTATGTCATAACATTGAGTATAACATCCAGCATAACTTATAGTTAGCTTAGATAAGTTACCCTGCACAGTCCATATTATGAATGTAGTAACATCAAACATGACATTCATATATGTACTTATATTTTGCCACAAAATGCAGCAAATCAAGAGCACTTACAAATAGTACCAGAGCCAATTATCTTGCCCTTCTGATTCCCTCCAAATTTGACGTCTCCTCCAGATTTAAGCTCCAGGCTTTGGAACATAAACCTTTCTCCCGTTATGTGACGTGAGCAGCCAGAGTCCAGGTACCATGACTGGCGTCTTGACTTTGCTGCTAAATACATCTGCAACAGGTATTATCTTATCCTTAGGTACCCAGATCTTTTTGGGTCCTTTTCGGTTAGTTGCCTTAAAAGTTTGTCTGAACTTCTGTCTTTTTACAACAGGTTTGTTCTGACTAACTTTCGGTTTAAACATAGGAACGTTCTAATCAGAACGTGTGTGTTTAATATCATTCAGATTGACCAAATTTAAAATGAGAATATAAGGGAGTCTTCTTAATGATAAGTTTATCAACAGGTATTGGATTTAAATCCTTTCTAGAGGAAGATTCATATCCAATTCCTTTCCTGTTGTTTCTGCTAACTCCATAGATCATTGAAGCCATCTTGCTTCTATCTATGCTTTTAGCCAGAAACTTCTGAAAACTATAGTCATATTCTTCTAAAATATTTTTACATTTTGACTTAGTTTCAGATTCAGAGTCTTGTTGAGCTTTTTCAAAATTGTTTTTCATTTTCAAATTGTTTTCTTTGAGCTCAGCAACTTCTGACTTTAATAGACTATTCTTAGATTCAAGATTGCATTTAAGCTTCTTGCACTTGAGCTTAATTTGGTTATAGTTTTTCAGGACTTCTGATAAAACCTCAATAAGTTCTTCCCTAGAGAGATCAGAAAGTACCTCTTTTGAGTCAGATTCAGAATTAGATTCAGATCCAGATGTTCCTTCATCCTGATCTTCCACGCCAGCCATCAGTGCCATATTGGCACATTCTTCTTCTGACTCTGATGAAGATTCAGATGCATCTGAATCATCCCATGTAGCCATCAAAACTTTCTTTTTATGCTCAGGCTTCCTTCTTGACTTCTCCTTTTGAAGCTTTGGACATTCATTCTTGTAGTGCCCAGGTTCCTTGCACACATAGCAGACAACCTCCTTCTTTCCAGATCTTCTTTGTCCAGAAGACTCTTTGCGTTGATCTGGTTTCCTGAATTCTTGAACTTCCTCTATTTATGCTTCTAGAGTTTGTTAATCCTTCTGGACAGCAGGGACAGTTCATCATCTTCTTCAGAAGAAGACTCTTCAGAACTTTCTTCTAACACCTGTAACGCTTTAACATATTTGTTAGACTTTAAAGCAATTGACTTACCTTTCTTTTGAGGCTTGTCTTCTTCAAGTTAAATCTCATGGCTCCTCAGAGAGCTGATCAGTTCTTCCAATGTGATCTTGTTCAGATCCTTTGCTAGCTTCAGAGCAGTGACCATAGGTCTCCATCTGATTGGCAAGCTTCTGATGATCTTCTTTACATGATCAGCAGTGGAGTAGCCTTTGTCCAGCACTTTTAATCCAGCTGTGAGGATCTGGAATCTAGAGAATATAGCTTCTATAGATTCAAATTCTTCCATTTTAAAGGCTTCATATTTCTGGATCAGCGCCAGAGCCTTGGTCTCTTTAACTTGTGAGTTCCCTTCATGATTCATCTTCAAAGACTCAAACAAATCAAATGTTGTTTCTCTGTTGGTAATCTTCTCATACTCAGTATGAGATATAGCATTTAATAAGATTGTTCTTGCTTTGTGATGATTTCTGAACTCCTTCTTCTGAGCTTCAGTCATAGATTTTCTATCAATTTTCTTGCCATCCCTATCAGTGGGGTGAACATAACCATCAATGACTAAGTCCCAAAGATCAGCATCATATCCAAGGAAGAAGCTCTCTATTCTGCCCTTCCAATAGTCAAACTTCTCCCCATCAAACATAGGGGGTTTTGTGTTGATTCTATCCCTTTCTTCATATCTGTTGTTGTTGGATGTTGAAGCTTTAACCATAATATCAACCAAGAAATATATATCAAGAGTTTTCTCAACTGGATCTTTTCTGTTCACGGTGAAGTGAGAGCACTAACAGAACCGGAGCTCTGATGCTAACTGAAGGTGAGAAAACACTTAGAAGGGGGGGGGGGGTTGAATAAGGGTTTAGAAAATATTATGGCAATAAAAACACAATGATTTTTATCCTGGTTCGTTGAACTCAACTAATCCAGTCCACCCTATCAAGAATGATTTGCCTTTCTCCACAAGGACTTAATCCACTATACTCAAACGGATTACAATGTCAACCACTAAGATCAACTGTCTTAGTCTTCTCAAGAACTACTGACCACAACTTGGTCTTCTTAAGGAACTTTTACAATCAAATGTAAACTAAACAAGTGTTTAAATGCTTCTATGAAAGCTATATCACAACTGTGATTTATACACATAAGTTTAAGAACGAATGAAACTATTCAACAAAGAAATATAATTTATATGAGAACTTTGAAAGAGTTTTCAATAGATTAGTCAATATTCGTCAACTTTAGAAGGTTGTTGAAGGCTTGCTTATATAGACAAAGAAGTCTAAGACGTTGTAAGCTTGAAGACCGTGTACTACAAAATAGCTGTAGCCTTTTGTCTTCACATGACTTGACCTTTCCTAGAAGTAGAACGTTCAGAGAAATCATTTTTTCCTAAGTTCTTGTGTCTAGCATAAAAGAGGAAAAGACGTTTGGAATATGCCAACGGATATAAATTTGAATAATTTTCTTCAACAAGCTTCAATTTCATAGCAATCAACATCAGAGCCTTGAGTGATCAGAGTCTTTATGTTATCAGAGTTTGTTGTATCAGAGTGTTGCAGCAAGAGTGCTTTCAGCGTGAGTAATAATCAGAGCAGAGTTTAGAGATCAGATCCTCAGTACTTGCAACAAACAGTACTATCATAGTCTTCTAAACAACAATGCTTAAAACTCTTCATACAAAGTCTTCAGCTACGCTTCAGATGCTTTTGTAACTTCTGCTTCAGAGTCTTCTGTAGGCAGCGCTCATAGTCTTCTAACGAGATGCTTCTGATGCTCAGAGCCTTGCGTAGTTCAATGTTCAGATCATTTTTGCTTTCAGAAGGATATTAAATTTAATATCTGCAACAAAAATACTTGAACAAATTTAGAGTATATAATTTCTTAATACAAAATTTCATTAGTGTTATCATCAAAACATAGAGATATAACTAAGAACCAATCTGTGTTCTAACAACGAGTTCTCTTTTTGATAAAGAGTTGCATCTGTTTGATACAAATGAATGTGAACAACATTGAAAGTCTAGGACATATTCATAGAATCCAATAGAGATACCACATAAGTATTATTGTTGTTCTTTCAAGTCACTTTTATAACACCCTGTCCCTGAATACTCTTAATTAAAATAAAAATATGCAATAAACATATTAAACAAACAAGGGTGTCAAACATCTCCCTCAAACATCTTTTATAATATCACAACAAAATAAAACACTATTAATTAAATTAATATAACAACTCGAAAATATCAAATAAAACGTCTCAACCCAGTGTTACATATTAGAGCACTGACAAAACTAATTAACGCATAAAATAATGAAATAAACAAAGAGGCCTCAATGATCTCACAACTACAAAAAGGGTGCCATAAAAAGTGACAACTTTACCCCTCAGTTTTTTAATAAACGAGAGGTAAAGTTATCTGCACATGGGTTGGATCCCTAGCATCTGCCTTTTTAATATTTTTAGAACTGGATGGCGCACCCAATATTAAATATTTGTGTTTGAGTAAAACCTAGGTAATATTGCATTATTTTTACCTCGTTTATATTTGAAAACCGAAGGGATGACTTTAGATTTTCTTATACTTTTGTTCGTACATGTATTAAAGAACCATATCACAGAATATAGAGCCATATTTTGATGAATTATGAAACATAAACTTGCACATTTTACCAATATCTTTAACAGAAATATTGTACCACAAATGTTAATTATTTACACCAAATGTTAATTGTTTACAACAAAACTAAAACAATTGATTAACGAACAAAAGCAATAAACAAAATTGAAACTCTTATAGGCTGTCTAAAAGTTATATGCTAAGATTTGTCATTGGTAGTTAATCACCTATAATTTGAACAACATTTGAAACCAATTAGGATAATCATCAACAACATTAAATCTTTAGTAAAGGGAATAAAAATGAACAAAATGAATAATTATAAACTACTAAGTGATATAAAAAATTTAGGAAAAATTCTCTTTTTTGTCCCTTAACTTTACCTCGGGGTCTATTTTGGTCCCTTAATTTTTAAAATGTTCAATTCGACCCCTTAATTATTTAAAATGGAGCAGATGAGTCTTTTCCTTCCATTTACTCGAAACAGACGTTATGGGCTACATACGTGGCAGATGTCATGGCTTGTCTTCTTATTTTTCATTTCTCTATTTCAACACCATATGTGTTTTCCTTTGTTTTTCCTTTTCTTCATTTTCTTTCATAGGGTTTTGTTATCTTAATTTGATTTTGATTCACAAAAATTGAAGATTATGGTTTATCCTCCGTGAAACTGGGTTATGCTTCCCCAACCATGAAACAAAATAGCCATGAAAGTCTGAACTTCAATGTGTTCATGAGCTTGAATCTTCTATGGAAACCGAGTTGTCACTGTGGAGACACGACTATTCTTCGTAGGTCTACAACAACAAAGAGCTATGGAAAACATTTTGGGGGTTGTTCTCATTTTAAGGTATGTATATCGTATGTACAAGGAGTTTGCATGATTATTACAATTTTGAATAATCAATTGTAAATTGCAGGGACAATGCAACTTGTGTGTGGATATTTTGAATGGTTATATGATTAAGCTCAAGATGAAAAAGGGAAATTTATAATGGCTAGATTGGAAAAGTTATCAAAGAAATTGGGCGATGCATCAATAGGGATTGAAAAAGTTAGGTTGACAAATGAAAAATTAAGGAAGAAGATGGATCAGCTTCAAAATGAGATGAACAAGATTTTGAAGTGGAAAAATATTTGGATGATGTTTTTTTTCATGATGATTTAAAATGTTTAAGTTTGTATTCCGAATTAGTTGAACCTTGAACCTTGTAACAATTCTGATTTTTTGTTGTTGTAGTGAACTGCTTTGGTTTATATCATTGTAACAATTATCTGATTTTTTATGCAGCTCTGGTTTTTTAAGTTTGTAAAATTGTTCAATTTTTCAACATAACACATAATCGTCATAACATATAAACTTGTCTTTAACATAATTTCAACATAACACATAATTATCAATAACATATAAGCTTGTCTTTATCAGAATTTCAACATAACACATAATTGTTAATCACATATAAACTTGTTCAAAATGACATCCATATCCATTACACAAAATGACATCAATTCAAAATGAAAAAGATAAGCATAACACAATGACAGTACGTGGTTCCAAAATGACATACATAAGCATTACACAAAATAACATCCTAAATAGATCTAAGTTTTTTTTCTTGGGTGTGGTCCTCTTAGTTGGAGTTGTCCTCCTTGTAGTTGGGCCAATCACATTCTTGGTTGCACTTAGTCTTATAGTAGCTCCAAGAGGAACAAAAGGTGTTGATGGCCTCCTAATACCTAGCTTACTCGGCCTTTGTAGTGTTGATACTCGAGTAGTAGTTGTGCCTCTAGTTCTTGGTAGTTGAGAAACTTATGCGCCTCTAGTTATTGACACTTGAGATCCTTGTGTGCCTTCAAAAATTATCTGACTTCCTTGAGCAACATGTGTACCTTGTGGTTGTTAAGAACCATGAGCATTTGGTTGAGTACATTGAGCAACATGTTGAATGCCTTGAGTTGTTGGTTGTGTTTGTTGAGAACCTTAAGCATTTTGGGGAGTGCCTTGAGTAATTGGTGTCACCTTACAGGTTGATTTGTTGTGCCCTAGATTTTTGCACCTATAACACTTAATAACAAACCATGTTATCCTCATCTTTTTTTCAGTCCTATCCAGCTTCCCTTGCTCAAGATTTCTTCTTTTCTTTGGTCTTTCAGGCATCCTTTTATATTTAGGAGGCTGCACATCTGGATATTCAGTTCTCACCTATAGATTTGATCCAATTACAAGATAAAATCACAGGTGAGTAGACCTTCATGTACATTGAAACAAAGCAAGGCTACCTCAAAACCCACAGGGTGAGGCAAATCCTTCAACAGCTCAATCAGGAGCAAGTCATCTCAAAGCATCACAGTTTAAATCATAGCTGGTTAATCAGGGGCAGACCATTACCATGTTCAGAATGGGGCAGGACCAGGTCATCCTGACCATCAAGAAGAGTTGTGGATCTCCCAAAACCGCTACAACAAATCACCATATGATCAAGCTTGGGGCATCCAGAGCATCTTCGTCGGCTTCAATCACGGCATCTTCAACAAACTGTGTGTCGAGGAATTCAATCCCTCCCACCACCCAAAGTCCAATCCACATTGGCAACTATCAAAAGTCCACCATGCTAGCATATTCACCTGCATATTCAATCACCCGTCTACAATCATATGCATCATACGCATTGTATTTAACATCATAAGCATCTTTCATCATATGCATACAAAACCATATCATACTTCCCCAACACTTGCATCTTTATGCGTCAGCATTTGCATTTGCATTCCGTTCATTATGGAACATCATTAACATCAAACAATCATATATGTAAGTCAAGGTCCAGGATCAATCTCGAGTTTTCCAAGACAATCTTCAGCCCAATCAATGAGCAGTTTGTTCAAGACCGTGGGCGTTCCCCACAAAGTTGTTTCAACCTTGTGGTTGATGAGATTTCAAAAGTAAGATTCAGCCTAGTCAGGGGCATAATATTCAATACCTTGGGCCTTTCCCCCACGAAGTTGTATCAAGTTCAAGAGCTTCAAAGCAACATTCAGCCCAGCCAGGGGCATCTTCTGCAAATCCGTGGGCATTCCCCACGAAGTTGTTCAATCTTTTGTTGACAAAGACAAGATATCAAGCAAAGCTCAGCCCAGCCAGGGGCATGTTATTCAAGGCTGTGAGTGTTCCTCACGAAGTTGTTCAACCTTTTGTTGATCAAGTTCAAGAGTCTCAAAGCAACATTCAGCCCAGCCAGGAGCATCTTCTCCAAAGTTCATGGGTGTTCCTCATGAAATTACTTCCAACCTTTTATTGTCGAAACTGTGATTTCCAAACAAGTCATTGGGAGTTCCTCATTGAGTTGTGTTCTCAACCTTTTGTTGTTGAAGTTGGAAGCCCCAGCTTAACTAGTGGCATTTTTCCGAGTTAGTAGGTGTAACACCCATTTTAATTATTTAGTCATTTTATTATTATTTTAAAAATTATACGTTGGTGTGTCCTTTGGTGGGGGTGTATTTGGTGATGTTTGGTGGGTGTTGTCGCTACTGCGAAAATCGGCGCCGGCTGAACAGAAGAGTCGCCACCGCGTGTTATTTATCCCACGGGAGGGAAAGGAAACGCTCAGAGTAAACCTCGCACAACACGGGAAAGGTATGGTCGTCGCAACCAAAACCTGGATTCGGGAGTCGGTTACGCAAGGGGAAGGTATTAGCACCCCTCACGTCCGTCGTACTCGACGGGATCCACGCTTGTTTTCTGGTACGGATTGTTATTTCTATCTAAACTAAGGGTTAAGGGTTAAAAAAGAAATAAAATGACTCGGGAAAGTATCACACTTTATGCCTACGTATTCCCGTCTGGAACGAGAAATCAGAGTCAACGTAGTTCGCCTACCTACGGGAAAGGAGGGGAAAGTTGCTCGCTAGGATATCGCATCCTATGCCTACGTACTTTCATACAGCATGAAAGATCAGAGCAAACGTAGTTCGGGCCACGTACGGCACAAGCTTGTCTTGGTTGATTGTATTCCTTCTGAAAAAGGTTTTTCTGATTAACAGTCCCAGCGGACAAAAATGACGTTTTGATGAGTTCACATTCTTTTACGGAAGAAGTGTCTTTTATTGAGTTTGAAATTTTATTGTGTTTTCTGTTTGTTTTGAGGAAGACGAGACAGAACTTTAACCTACGGTTGCGAAGGGAATCAAACTAACCTAGTGTTATCATGCATGGGTTAAGACCTAGTGTCTATCATGCTCCTCTCTTGCGCAGAGAGAAACAGAGATCCTAAGGGATAAACGGAAACAGAAACAATAGAAGATATATACAGTAAAGCAGTAAAATGCATGGATGCAACAACACAAGCGAGGCAAGGGAGTCCCACTCAACCTCGAACCTAGAAAACAATAGGCAAAAGTGAACAGGCTTCACTTTCAACCCAACAGGGTAAACAGCAAACAATACAGTCCAGAAAACCAATCAATACATCAGAAATGAAATACAGCAAAAATAAACAGCCACAGCAGCTCTGCATCAATATCTGTCTTCAGGTCATCTCCAATCAGCTACAAGCTTCAGGCAAGCCTCAGTCTTTATCTCCACAGCTTTCCAGCAAGGGCTTGATCATCAATCTTCAGTCTGCAAAGGCTTTTCTTCCAGTCTCAAATCTCCAGGATGAGCATCAGTCAACAAGATGAAGTGAATGAATGTTAGACAGTCAATTACCTACCAAGGGTGGTTCATTAACTGTTAACATTATACAGATAATTTTCCCTCAAAAGTTCTATCTTTCAAATACATTCACTGATCCTTCCAAAGGAAGGAGGTGGGTATTTGATAGAGACTTTGAATCATAAGGAAAGGATGGATGCAGACAAAGCATTCCATGTTTGAGAAACAAGCTTTCTAATATAGAGCTCTACCTAGCATCTAAACCCTAATCTCCTCAACAGCTGCTAGCAGGAATCTCCTCTTCAACTCTGGAAGTTGGTCTTCAAGCTCTGGATCTCCAATGGCTTCATCATCACAAGTCTTCAGCTCCCCAATACCCAAGCAATCCCAATACCCACACAAACAAACAGTAATCCCCAGAGGGCACACCACACCAATCAATCAAATATAGCAGTATATACTAATAGCAGTAGGGGAATCTTAGTGATTTCTAAGGGGATCTATCCTATACCCATAACCCCTATAGTCCATACCCCAAAAATCAAATGAAAATTTCCCAAAAGAATTAAACTATCTCATCTAAGTTGATTTAAAACCCTAATTTTATTCATGTTGTTCAAACCTAAACCAATCACCTAAAATTAATTCCTAAAAATATGAACTAAAATGTATGTACAAGCTAACAATGTCTATTAATCAACCTACAAAGAATGGGTTAAAATATTATAGCAACTATTAGAACAAAAATTATCAAAATCATGTATGAAATGAAACACCTAAATTAGGCATTTATTTGGAAAATATGGGGAAAAAATAAAAAAAATAAAATGCAATTTTTATTTTTTTATAATTTTCTAGACATCTTGGAGAAATTAATGCAAAAATAACCATTAAAAAATATGAAATTTATGATTTATTATGATTTTTATAAAATGCATGAAAATGAAAAGAAATTAAAAATTGAAATATAAAGAAATAGAAGGAGGAGGTGAGAATAGCAGTGGCGTTCTAGTTGTAATCCAAGTGGGCCACCAGCTGGGAGGTGCGAATATCAAAGGGCTTAGGCCCATACGCGCTCAGAAAATGAAAATGAAAATTAAAAGAAAATGCATAAACCTTCGGTGCAAACAACATTAAAACCATGTGTATTCCATTGGGCTCATCAATTGGGGGGTGGGGATAGAAGTTTGGATCCAGGCCCAGAGTGCGTTTAAATGAAACGCTGAGTTTTGATACTCAGTCTCACTCCCTCCAAATTTCAATTGAATTGTGGCCATACGATCATGTTTTTGGTCCAAGTCAAAACGGTCATCCAACGGTGGTCCATCATCTTCCCCAATTGATTAGGGTTTCAGCCAAGGAAGCTCTGCGCGAAGCTTGCCTCAACCAGAGTTCCACCTCATCATGCAACCTCAATTCTCCATGAAAACACCAACTGCAAAGAGCAAAGTTGCTCTATTCTTTCCCCTCTACACAACCATGACAAAATCTTCCTCTAAAACTCCATCAAAGCTCAAACCCGATAGCTAGAACATCTTGAATCCATCATTATCACCTGTGATCAAATCTCCCAATTCTTGCCAAACCTTATCCTAACCTAATCTACATCTTATACTGGTCATTTTAAGCCATATTATGAGAGTTATCGTGCCATATTCCATGAGATACAAACCCTAACAGAACTGGTACATCATGCTCAACATTCATGAAACCTCTCCAAATTCACCAAAATCAGTCCTCTATCCTACCTTAACAATTCTACACTATCAAAACCTAATAACTCTAACTAAAGCATGTAATTCGAATAGAAATCCAACCTGGTGCAATTGGTGAAAACAGGTATGTAACTCTTTGGATCTGAGGCTTGCAGTGATTGGAAAGTGATCAGTAACCTTGATTATGAGTTCTGTATGCAATGGCTTTTGTGCAAACTCCTTGAATCTTGTACTTGAAACCTTCTTGCAAAATGGATGATGAAGATGGATGGCACGATCCTTGCTCCAATCTACCAAATCTTTGATGGAATTCTGATCTAGGAAAGGTGTTGATGATGATCCAATCAAGAAATGTGGAAATTGATGGAGATTTGAGAGGGTTTGAAAAGCTTTTGCAAAATGAGAGAAATGTGTGATACTTGTGGTTTTGAGAAATTGTAATCACCAACCATGGCATGAACTATCTCACATCAATATATACATGTCCTTAGAACCTCCTAGAAACTTGGAGAAGCTTCCCTTGCATTCTTTCCTTTTGATTTGGCTTATGTATTTTCCATTACAAGTAACCATGAATAACTCCCAAAATGTGAACTAAGCTCAAAATTATAATTTAGCCAATGTCTTTAAAATGATCTTTCCATTCAAAATGACCTATAATTTTGCTTCATTTGGCCAAGATATGAAAAATCTCATTTTTAAGTCCATTTTTATTCATTAAATCCAACAATTTTGAAACCTTGTGCTATGAATCTTTCCAATCTCTCATGGTCACTTTTCTAGACTCAAAATATCATTTGGAACAAGTTTGATGTTGTAAAGTTTTCCATTTGAAGCTTCCTTGTATGAGTTTTGGGCATAGGTTGAAATGACCTGTAATTCTCAGATGACCAAAATACCCTTTGATTGCCAAGACCATAAGTAGAGTTCCACAAATCATATGAAGGCAAACTATACCATTATAGAAAGCTAAGACAATGAGGAAAAACTCTTATGTTTACCAGAAATTAATTTGAAATCTCCTTGAGGGGTAAAAATTGCTTGGAAGTCAAGTCACTTTCACAGACAAAATTTCAGATACCTCAGATGACCTGTAACTTGCAAGGACCATAACTTGAGTTCTATAAATCTCCTTGATGTCTTCCACCACTCAAATTAAAGGTCTTGAGCTCCTATACAAGTTTCATGCTGGCCAAGGATCCATTTGAAGCTTGTATTTTTACTTATCTTGCTTGGAAATTTGACCTAAACTAGGGGATTTTACACAGAAACCCTAATTTAGAAACTCCTCTTCTCCTTGATTTCTCCTGAATTCTCCTTGGCATACCACCATATCCTCTTCTATATGTCAAATGATGAACCCCACATCACTTCAATAGACCTCAATGCCTTTCATCAGTCATTTGACCTAGAGTTGACCCAGGGTTGACCCAGATGAAACCCTAGTTGACTGTCTTCAACTGTAATTCTTGTGATCATACCAATGACTTGTCTCCTTCTCCAAATGACTTTCTAAGTCCCCCAAGATGTCTAGATACTCCCCATGCCTTCAATTCACAGCTCATACTTTCCTTGATGATGCCCAGAGACCCTCAAATAGGAGATAGATGAACTGCTTGATCCATTGACTTGATAGCTTCCCAATTCTTTCTGATGACTTGAATGAGATTGAATCAGGATAATGACCTCTTGATAAGTCTCTAGAGATGAGAATAATGATTGGTCCCCTGTTGGATGACTTGCTATGCAGATGAGTAACCTATGTACATGACTGTATATGCAAATGCTAATGATATTGAAACATAAACCAAGTGAATAAGGTTGAGCAAATTTTAGGGTGCAACAGCTGCCCCTATTCAAGCGACTTGGGCCCGATTGGGTGAAGAACGCGGAGCCTTCAGACATTCGCGGTACGAGACGGTTGAATACTAAGAACCCTGAAATTTGCCAACCGCAGAAATAAACTGCGCCCCTGCTTGGGTAACGACATTCGTCGACTGAATCTGACTGCTATGGCAACCCACGGATCTCGTGCGACCGTGCTGGGGATTTTTCTCATCATCCTGAAAAAGATCTTATCATCACAGAGATAGAACATTGTCCACGTCAGGACGCCTGCTTCGTCAATTCGGAAAACTTCAACCACTTTGCTGGGGATGGCCTGTCTGCCTCCTTGTCAGAAGTAAATCGTCCACGTCAGGAATAAACTCTTCCACGTTAGGAATAACACCGTCCATGCTAGGAATAACATTTCCACGTTTAGAATAACATTTTTTTCTGATTTGTCCACGTCAGGACTACAAGCCTCTTTCCACGTAAGGAATACTATCTTTTCACGCAAGGAATCGCATTTCGATTTGAATCTGTCCACGTAAGGACCCCAATCTTCCCACGTGAGGAATATAATCTCAATCTGTCCCCGTAAGGACTCCAACCTTCTTTCCGCGTAAGGAAGCATAACCTCGATCTGTCCACGTCAGGACTCCAACTTGATATGTCCACGTAAGGACTCAATCTTTCCACGTAAGGAATCACATCTTTCCACGTAAGGAAACCACAATCTTTCCACGTAAGGAAACTCTTTCTGATTTGTCCACGTAAGGACTCTGATCTTTCCACGTAAGGAATTCGTCTTCTTTCCACGTAAGGAAACCAATCTTCTTCCACGTAAGGAATAAAATTCTTGATCTGTCCACGTAAGGACTCTAAACTTTCCACGTAAGGAATACACTCATCTTTCCATGTTAGGAATCAACTTCCTTCCACGTTAGGAATTCTTCGTTCCCCGTAAGGAATCACCATCTTTCCCCGCTAGGAATACAAACTTTTCCACGTTAGGAATAACTTGATCTGTCCACGTCAGGACTAAATTTTTCCACGTAAGGAAACAACTTCTCTTTCCACGTAAGGAATAGACCTGTCCACGTCAGGGCTCTCGTTTCATCTTGATTTGTCCACGTCAGGACTCGCCTCTTGACTTACTGAGAAAAACTTGTCCACGTTAGGACCCATATCTCAACCTGCTGAAGAAATAAACTTGTCCACGTCAGGACTTGCGCGTCTTTGACTTGCTGGGGAAATAAGACTGTGTCCACGTCAGGACTCATACTTTGTCCACAACACGAAGAAGGATAAACTTGTCCGCGTCAGGACGCACATTTCACCATTACGAATAAAGCTATCTGCTGGAAATAAATGGTCCACCAACACAAAAAATAATCAACTTTTGTCCATGTCAGGACTCCACCTTCAATCGATACCAAGAAATCACATCCGTCCACGTTGGGACTAACACATATCGTCAGACTGAGGAAATGTCCACGTCAGGACCCTCATTTCTCTTAGCATACAAAAAACCTGTCAATAAACCCGTCCACGTTAGGACTCATCCTTCCATTGATCTGCAAACTTCTTATCACTGACGTTACAACAACTTTGAGGCTGACTCTACTGGGGATATTTGGAAACCAAACTACCGGAGGCCTGTTCTGGTAACTGGTGGTAGCCTCTGAAATTCTGGTTCATGAAACCTTTTAGTGCTGACGTAACAACAACCTTGAAGGAAACAATCCGCTGGTCGGACTAGAGAAACTTCAACAAGAACCCTGGCGGGGAAATAAGTAACTCTGCTTAGGGACAAAGAGAAATTTATCCTGCTGACTCTGTGGTGAGTAGTGCCAAAGCTGACACTTCGTCGAATGTCTCACGTCGAGATCCTGAATGTTTTATTGATTCACCTGAGCAAGGGCTCTCTCTACCTGCAAGAGAAACAATACTTGAAACAAAAGGTCAGCCAACCGAGTTTATGTTTCAAAATGCATGCGTTTGACAATGATGCAATGCTCCATTCGACATGGAAATGCTACGCGTGTTTATTTGGTGGATGCAAGTATGACGTTATATGCCGATGCCAATGCAGACTCGAACTGCTGAGATACAGGAACTGCTTCAGCAAAATAAATGCTGAAGATAATGCCAACTCCGCTGGGGATAGCCAGGTGCTATAGAATTATTCCAGCAAAATAAATGCTGGAAGGATGAAGTCGACTCAGCTGGGAAATTGGGAACTTAAACCAAACACCTCGCTGAAGTAACACCCTGCTGGGAATATAACTCGGCTGGAGAATGGCAGATGCGCCTGGTATGATTGAACTTCTGCTGGAAAGTGAACGGATATCACACGGTATTCTGACAAAATAAATGCCAACGCGCCATACCAACTCTGCCGGGGAGGGTCTCAATCTTCGAATTCCACTGGGAGGAATGAAGACACTGTTTGGAAAGAGAACTCCGCTGGGGACGAAACGATTCTCTTGGGGGAAAATCTGCTGACTCCGCTAGGGGAGAATAACTGACCCTGCGGGGAAAGGTAAAATTCCTGAATACAGCTCACAAATATTGATCTTCTGCGACTAAACCAACTCGGTTTGAGATACACTGTCTGAATACAGCCTTATCATCTTAGAATTGCCAAACTCTGCTGAGGATAACCGACTTTAGGAGCATGTCCTTTGAATAAGCCACGACTAGCTGGGGAATTCAATCCTTCTTCAGGAAGAACATGCATGACCTGCGTGGAGATCAAGTCTTTCGTTATTGCAGTCTTTTGATCATCTTCCTCGTACGGTTATGAAACCTGCAACAACACAAACAAGACAAGACAAGCCTATGCAACCAAATAGATTCAGGTTAGTGACGCTATTTTCAGTTAATCCAAAGCTTTAGCAATTGCTGGCAAGGGCCAGTGATGTTATACACATGCCAGTCTCAGTAAACTTAGGCGTTTTATCATGCACAAAACAATAAAGAACCAGCATCAAGTACTGAATAACATATTTTATTGATTGGGCCCCTGAATGGGCGGAATTTTTTGTACACGGGATGTAACTCCTGAAATGAGGAAGCTACGCAAAGCAAATACACAAGTATGCACAAGAAGCATAAATATTTGACAAATTAAATTTGTACACATGTCGGCAACGGGGTGCAGACGAACACCACGAACTGATCCTCCTATGACTCATCCGACTCTAATGCTCCCCCGGTATCCATACTTCCGAAGAGATTGTATCTGATAATAGACTCCTTAGGCATATTCTCCCGCGCCAATGCTCAATGCAGTATCAAATTCGAAGCGCAGTCATTTGCTTTTCAAATCCCTAACTTTTGCGTGAACCGCCCTATACGGGTTTTCAGTTCACCGGGATACCCCTTTTTGCCGAAGCCGCCCAGTGTAGGTTTTCAACTTCGCGGGTGTACATTTTTTCAATTTTATCCCTAACTTTTGCCCGAACCTTTCATTCTGTTTTTGGTTCGCCAGGATGCCCCATTTTTGCCTGGACTCTCTTTTTTCTGTCCAGCGGGTCTATTTTAAGCAAAGTATTTTTTAACTGCGTCTGAATTCACAGGCGACGTAAAGTCTTCACCGTCCATGGTGGACAACAACAACGCTCCTCCTGAAAAGACTTTTCTGACAACGTATGGCCCTTCGTAGTTGGGGGTCCACTTGCCCCTGTGATCTGCTTGCGGCGGGAGAATCCTCTTCAGCACAAGGTCGCCCGTCTGAAAGCTTCGCGGATGTATCTTCTTATCATATGCTTTCTTCATTCGGCTCTGGTACAAACGACCATATGCTAGAGAAGCGAGCCTCTTCTCATCCATCAAACTCAGTTGGTTCAACCTGTCTTTTACCCATTCGACCTCGTCTAGCTGAACATCTCGCAATACCCTCAGAGAAGGGATCTCAACTTCCAACGGTAATACCGCTTCCATTCCGTATACTAACGAGAATGGAGTTGCCCCAGTTGATGTGCGTACCGTCGTACGATAACCGTGCAAAGCAAAATGTAGCATCTCATGCCAATCCTTATAGGTCACTACCATTTTCTGAACGATCTTCTTGATATTCTTATTGGCCGCTTCGACAGCGCCATTCATCTTGGGTCTGTAAGGGGAGGAGTTGTGATGTTCGATCTTGAAATTCTGACAGAGCTCCTTCATCATTTTGTTGTTCAGGTTTGAACCGTTGTCCGTGATTATCCGCTCGGGAATCCCATATCGGCAAATGATATCTCTCTTGATGAATCTGGCCACCACTTGCTTAGTTACATTTGCGTATGACGCCGCTTCTACCCACTTGGTGAAATAATCGATTGCTACTAGGATGAACCGATGCCCGTTAGAAGCTGTCGGCTCGATCTTTCCAATCATATCGATTCCCCACATCGAGAATGGCCAAGGCGATGACATCACATTTAGAGGACTCGGAGGCACATGGATCTTATCAGCATAGATTTGGCACTTGTGGCACTTCCTCGCAAACTTGAAGCAATCGGTCTCCATAGTCAGCCAAAAATAACCTGCCCGCAGCAGCTTTCTCGTCATAGCATGCCCGCCAGCATGCGTACCAAAGGTACCTTCGTGTATTTCCTCCATGAGCAGTTTTACCTCTCTTTCATCTACACAACGTAACAGCACCAAATCGTGGTTTCTTCTGTATAAGACACCGTCCGGATTCAAATAGAAATTACCCGCTAATCTCCTGAGAGTCTTCTGATCTTGACTGGATGCCCCAGCCGGATACTCTTTATTCTTCAGGAAATTAAGGATGTCAAAGTACCACGGTTTGTCATCGGATGCCTCATCAATAGCAAATACGTAGGCAGGCCTGTCAAGCCGAGAGATAATGATTCTGGGGGCCTTGTTCCAGAAGTTGACTTTGTACATGGAAGACAAAGTGGCCAGGGCGTCAGCCATTTGATTCTCCGCCCGCGGTACGTGATGCAACTCTACCTTGTCAAAGAAAGGCAACAATCTCCTTGCATAGTTCATGTAATGTATCAAGTTGGGCTGCCGTGTCTCCCACTCTCCTTTGATCTGATTCACCACCAGAGCTGAGTCTCCGTATACGTCTAAATTCTTGATTCGCAAATCAATGGCTTCTTCAAGCCCCATGATACAAGCTTCGTATTCGGCTTCATTATTGGTAACTGGAAAGGTCAATCGAGCAGTAAACGGGATGTGCGACCCGTGTGGCGTAGTGATGATTGCCCCTATTCCGCTCCCGTAAGCATTCACAGCTCCGTCAAATATCATCTTCCACTTGGAACCCAACTCTGGTCCTTCGTCTGGCAACGGCTCTTCACAATCTTTCATCTTTAGGTACATGATATCCTCGTCAGGAAAATCAAACCTCATCGATTGGTAATCTTCAATGGGCTGCTCCGCCAGATATTCAGACAGCACACTCCCCTTTATAGCCTTTTGCGAGACATATTGAATGTCATATTCAGTCAAGACCATCTGCCAACGGGAAATTCTCCCTGACAACGCCTGCTTTTCGAATACATATTTGATAGGATCCATCTTAGAGATGAGCATGGTTGTATGATTCAGCATGTATTGCCTCAAACGCTTGGCGGCCCAGGCTAGCGCGCAACAAGTTTTTTCAAGCATTGAGTATCGGGATTCACAATCTGTAAATTTCTTACTCAAATAGTAGATCGCATGCTCTTTTCTTCCTGTCTCGTCGTGCTGACCGAGAACACAACCCATGCTTCCCTCAAGAACCGTCAAATACATGATCAAGGGTCTCCCTGCCACTAGGGGTATCAAAATAGGAGGCTCCTGCAAATACTGCTTTATTTTATCGAACGCCTTTTGACAATTTTCGTTCCATGTTGCAGCTTGATCTTTCTTCAATAACTTGAATAACGGTTCACACGTAGCAGTTAGGTGAGATATGAACCGGGCGATGTAGTTCAACCTCCCTAAAAACCCGCGTACCTCTTTCTCTGTTTTAGGCGTCGGCATTTCTTGAATCGCTTTTATTTTAGCAGGATCGACCTCTATTCCTCTTTCGCTTACGATAAACCCCAGCAGTTTACCCGGTCTCACCCCGAAGGTGCATTTGTTAGGGTTCAGTCTCAGCCTGAACTTCCTAAGCCTTTTAAATAACTTCAGCAGATTCACCAGATGCTCCTCCTCCGTCTGGGATTTGGCAATCATATCGTCGACATAAACTTCGATCTCTTTATGCATCATATCATGAAAAAGAGTCGTCATCGCACGCTGATATGTTGCCCCAGCATTTTTCAAGCCAAAGGGCATCACTTTGTAGCAAAATGTTCCCCAAGGCGTTATGAAAGTGGTCTTCTCCATATCCTCTGGCGCCATTTTAATCTGATTATAGCCTGAAAAGTCATCCATGAAGGAGAATACGGAGTATTGAGCAGTATTATCAACTAGCACATCGATGTGGGGAAGTGGAAAATCGTCTTTTGGGCTTGCTTTATTCAAATCTCTATAATCCACGCACATTCGAACCTTGCCGTCTTTCTTTGCCACTGGTACGATGTTAGCAACCCATGAGGGATATTTTGTCACAGCCAGGAAACCAGCGTCCCACTGTTTTTGAACTTCCTCTTTGATCCTCACTGCCATATCTAGTCGAGTTCTGCGAAGCTTTTGTTTGACCGGCGGGCATTCTTCTTTCAGTGGCAGACGGTGCACAACCATATCTGTATCGAGCCCTGGCATATCTTCATACGACCAAGCGAATACATCACTATACTCTCGGAGCATTTCAACCAGTCTTCGCTTGATATCACCCTGCAGTGCGGCCCCGATACGAATATTCTTCTCAACCCCTTCCGACCCCAAGTTGATAATCTCGATGACCTCGTCGTGCGGCAGAATGGCTCTTTCCTCTTGCTTCACCAACCAAGACAGTTCTTCAGGAACGTCACTATCTTCGACAACCTCTTCTTCGGCTTGAAATACCGGGTGCTCGAAGTCGGGACGAGTCATAGGCGGTTCAAGGATGTCATCTGAAAATGTTATCCTGCAAAAGGGATGGTTAAGTGCTTCAAAATGCGTATAAAGCGAATAACCACGTTGCCATTTTATTGAAAAATACAAAACAAGAAAGACAGAGATTACAGTATTTGCACATGAAAAAACGCCATTTATTTAATGATTAACACGCCATGTTCATAACAACGCAGCCCTAAGCAAATCCTGATGCCCCGGGCAAGACATCAGATTGTTCAACAATTAATAAAGCAAAGCATTACTGTTTAAGAGTCACAGGAACAAGCTCCTGAATGGACCAGTTGCACAGTCCCTGTCCTGGCGTGCTTGGCTGAATCTAGGCATCCATATCACAGTCGCTGTCTCCTTCGTCAGACTCCGAAGCAGCGTTGATGGTTTCATGACATACTCCACTGGCAGAGATGGTTATTGGCCCTCTGAAACGGGGTGCCCCCACAGCAGGAGTCGGTGACGACGGTTGGTATCCCAGCCCGAACCGGTCCATCTTTACAGGAATATCTAGCACTTTGCCCCAGCCCTTTGCTTCTCCTGCCTCCACCAGAGCTTGAGCTTCTTTATACGACGAGACGGCGATCTCCGACACTTTGCTCGGCCCGGGACCTTTGTCCTTGATACGCAACCCTTCAAATGCCTGGCAGGGTGTTTCGTGGATCTCTCCGTCGACATCCACATATTTAAATGCCGACAGATGGCTGACCAGGATGTCTTCTTCTCCGCATACGGTGACTACGCTGTCTCCGACCATATATTTCAACTTCTGATGCAGGGTAGACGTGACTTCCCCAGCCCCATGAATCCAGGGTCTTCCGAGCAGGCAACTATATGCAGGTTGTATATCCATGATATAAAATTCAGTGGTGAACACCTCCGGCCCCACCTGCAGGGGCAATGTTATCGATCCGAAGACTGTTCTTCGCGTGCCGTCAAACGCTCTGACTACCAAGTCACTGGGCGTGCACAAGATTCCTCTAACATCCAGCTTCATCATCGCTTTCTTGGGCATCACATTCAGAGATGATCTGGTGTAGACCAATACATGCGACATTACTGATCCTCTACACTCAACAGATATGTGCAGCGCCATATTATGATCTCTCCCTTTCGGGGTCAAATCGAAGTCGGTAAAGCCCAGGCTGTGGCCTGCATTCACATGTGCCAACACTCCTTCCAGCTGATTTACAGAGACGTCTTGGGGTACAAAAGAAGTATCTAGGACTTTCAACAAAGCATTTCTGTGAGCTTCAGAACATAGTAGCAACGACAGGATAGATATCTTGGAGGGCGTCTGCTGCAGATGCTCCACAATCTTATAATCACTTTTTTGAATCAAGCGCATGAACTCTTCTACATCTTTCGATGCCGCTTCTTTTTCGCTTGCTTGCACTGGGACATTCTCAACCATCTTCCCTTTTCCTTTTGCCAGTCTTTCGGCCTCCACTTCAGGTGATATAAAGATCCTACCACTCCTTGTCATACCTCCTGAACCAACAACATTATCCACAGTCTCGGCTGGCTGCTTATTAACATCAATCTTTATCCCGTCACAATACACCTCCAACCCATATGACCAGGGGACTGCTTTTGTATTCTCGTACGGGATCGGTCCGGCCTTAGTTATGGTGATCGGTGGTCGCTGGACCGGTGCGGCAATAGTGATTATCTTCCGAGGAATCGTTACAGTGGCCACATCACTCTGATTATCTGCTACTGCCCCTGCAGGCTCTTCAGTTGTTGCTCGGTCGAACTGCAGTGTGCCTCCATCAATTAAAGCCTGAATGCCTTTCCTCAAATCATCACACCCCCTAGCTAGGGTCCAGCATTCTAAGCAATACTCGTCACATCCTGGATAAACACCCCTTTGCAACAATCTGCTTTTTATCTCGCTCAGCGGCGTCTTTAAATCGTCGACATTCATAATCAGATTCAACCCTTCCTCAGTCAGAATGGCGTTCGCCCCATGATTAGGCATGGGTTTCTGCACTATATTCGGACCTGCCGTTCCGAAATTGATAGTCTTATTGTCCAAAAGATCCTGCACAACATGCTTAAAAGCATGGCAACCCTCTATATCGTGGCCCGGAGCCCCAGAATGAAACTCGCAGTGCCTGTTTGCATCATAACCATACGGAGGAGTTCCCGTTATCGGTGCCAGAGTTCTCTTCTCTACCAGGTTCAAACCCAATAATGTCTGCAACAAATCAGCATACGTTGAGGGAGGCTTCTCAAACACTCTTCTTGGTTTACCACCCTGGAATCTTCGCTGAGCCTACTGTGCCCCCTGCTGAGGCGGCTGTGGCTGCGGCTGTTGTTGAAATGGCTGCTGCTGCTGCTGCATTGGCTGCTGCTGAAACGGTTGTTGTGGTTGCTGATACGGGATAGTAACACTCGCCACCTGCTGCGGCTGATGATATTGGTTTCGTCCTCTGCCTCGGCCTTGGCCTCGGCCTCCAAACACTGCGCTTGCCTCGCCCTGACGGCGCCCACCAAAAGCCTTCCTATTACTGCCAGATGCAGTTGATTCCTCAACTTGGAACTTTCCTTGCTTAATGTTACGTTCAATCTTTTCTCCCATCAGAATTAAGTCTGAAAAACTGGCCAGAGATGTATGAAACAGCATGTCATGAAACAAGCCTGTGAATGTGCCGACGAACATGTCATTCATTTCCGTGTCTTCTAAAGGAGGACGGACCCTGGCAGCCATATCGCGCCATCTTTGCGCGTACTCTTTAAAGCTCTCACCCTTCTTCTGCGACAGCCCTGTCAGTTGGACCCGGTTGGGTGCCAAGTCGCTGTTATACTTGTAGTGAGCTACAAATGCCTCTGCTAATTGCTTCCATGTCTTGATATTGGTTGGCTCCAACCCCATGTACCACTCTAGGGAAGGGCCTGACAAACTATCTTGAAAGAAATGCATTAGCATTCTCTCATCAGTTGAATATGCAGACATCTTTCTGTAATAAGCCCGCACATGCACTTTCGGACAGGTGTCCCCTTTATACTTATCAAACGTAGGAGCTTTGAATTTGATTGGCACCCTCAAGCCAGGTACCAGACCCATTGTAGCCATGTCCAAGCCCACAACACTTTGGTTTAGGACCCCCCTCATCTGCTCTTCCAGCATTCTGATCTTCTGGGAGTCATCCATCGGCCCTTCGAAACCTCCGCCGGAGAAAGCGTCCTCCTACTGATCTTCTTGCCACATACCATTCCCCGCTCCATACCCATCATATCCATTATTACGGTCAGCTCTAATTTGATTCATCATCGGGCCTCGGCCTCTGTTGTCGTATCCCTGAACACCCCCAGCAGGTCCAAAAGCCATTAACCCAGCGCCGTTCCCATTTCCGAAACCTCCGTAACCCTGATTGGTCACACCATAACCATCTTGCCCAAAGCCTTGAGCATTGAAACCATATTTCCCAGCGTTATCAAATCCCTGATCGTTGAACCCGAATCCAGTATTGCCAAAGCCGTTGCCTCCCATATTATCACCCAAGTTGACATCACCAAGCCCAACGTTATGGACAGCAGTCTCGTTCCCAACTCTGACGTTACCGTTCCCAGCAGCGGTAGCGTTGTTGACATTAGCAGCAGGTATATTGACTACAGGTGGAGCCACTGGCGTGGGAGTGCCGTCTCCATGAACAGTATCGACTAGCACAGACTGATGATCCTCGTTACCGTGACCAGCATTTCGGGCCAACAGCGGCTGGACCATGGCTTGCAAATTTTCCTGACCTTTTGCAATAGCTTCCATGGTCTGCATAAAGAGAGCTAGCTTCTCACGCACATCTTGCATCTCGTTCTGCATTTGATCCATGATTCTTCGACAGTTGGTGCGATTGGAATAGCGGTGCGGGTGCTGATCTGCAATCCTGGAAATACCTGTTACAGAGCGGAAAATAAGATACCATCCAAAGATTACCTGTAATGCAATATGAATATGAATGCAATGCAATGTGTGTCTGTGCATTAGGGAAATTCATTCCCCGATTCTAGTGTGAAGGTGCCGGTGCAGTGACAGTGCTAACAATACAAAGATGGGAGCTGAATCACAGAAAGCCTCATATATTGCAGAGAAACCAATAAGTCAGGAATACAATATCACTGAGAGTGCAACAAGAAGGCATGACCTCAACCAACAATCCTGGTGATGGTCAGCACTATGCAAATAAAGCATACAAGTTACTACATGAAATGATCAAATCCTCCCATAAGTCTGGTACTCTTCTAGCAGCTTCTTGGTCTCCGGATGGCTTGGTCGATCCAGCAGCCCTTCAACAAGTTGGTTTCTTTTCTTAAGCACACGCCGCACGTCTTCAGCAGTTTCTTCCCATGCCCCCTCTCCGAAGCGATCCTCTAGTTTACGCTTCTGAGACACAGCTTCATCTCTGCCTTTGATGGCCTTGTTTAGTGCATTCTGGAGACTGTACCGGGTCATCACTTCTTCTTCACACTTCTTGATGCTGGACTTCAACTGCTCTTCGAGGTCGGAGATTTGCTGCTTCAACTTATCTTCCCTCTTCTTATTGTTGGTGAGCGTAGCATTCCAAGTCTTATTGCAAGAAGAGATCTCTCGGTGAGCGATGTCAAGCGCTTTCTTTTTGGATTCAAGCATGTCGTGGGAGCTTCTGAACTCTTGCCCCAGACGTTCGCGCTTCTTCCTCTCCTCAGTCAACTCAGCCCCTAACCTGTTCATTAGCTCAATCTGCTGTTGGAAAGCATACACGGCCTTGTTTTTCTCACTGCGTATCTGGGCTAGCTCCTGCTCTAACCCTTCGTTGATCTTCGTCAAGGCTTCTTTTTCTTTCACAACTTGCTCGTAGGCCTCCCTAGAAACAGTAGTTAGCTCTGCTACCGGGATGGGAACAAGAACTGGTGCATCTGGAAATGGCATCCGCAACTGACTTGCTCTCTCTTGAATCCAAACTCTATAAGGTGCATAAGCCTGACAGTCATTCTTCCCTAGCAACGACTTCCCTCTTCGGTTAATACGCGTCCAGGCATGCTGCAACTTGGCTAACAACTCCCCCTTCAAATCTCCGGTGAAGTACAGAGATTCCTGTACTTCTTCCTCCTTCGGTGGGTTCTTCAGCGCATATCCGAACTGACGGACCAACAATGATGGGTTGTAGTTGATACACCCTTTTCTTCCTATCAGCGGGACATTAGGATACCCAGAACAACTGAAGATAAGCTCGGATCCCAGCAGATCTCTATCAAACCATTCAACGTCTTCGGAAGATAGCCTCATCAGGCGCTCTGACCAGCTAGCGGTGGTTGCACTCTCTACAAAAGATCCCTTCATGGGAAGATGACTCTTGAACCACATATTCAACAAAGGAGCACAGCAGTAAACAACCTTTCCCCTTCTGTTTTCGTTCTTGTAGTGCAATGAGTGGTAGAAGTCTCCGATCAACGTTGGCACTGGATTGCCGGCAGCAAATAAGTGGAAAGCGTCCAAGTCTACAAAATTGGGCAAGTTAGGGAACAGCACAATTCCATAAATGCATAGAGCCAAAATAGCGTTGAAAACCACCCAACATCCGTTCTTGGCATACTCTTGAGCTTTGCCAACCAGGAAATCAAGAGAGAAACCTAAAACCCCAAGCCAAGAAGTCAATAACAGTTCTGCAGCGTCCATATGCAAGGCTTTGGCTAAGTCCTCCAACTTGGGCTCAGCAGCAGAGTGAATAAAGGGAACCTTGTTCTGCACTGGTAGCTCCGTAAACTCCACATACTCCTCAATGGTAGGCCCTAGAATGAAGTCAGCAAACGTAAAACATCTCAATGCGGGGTCGTAGAACTGCATCAAGGTATATAGCCCGTTCATCTCATCAGCAGTGGGCTTGCAGACTAATCTCAGTAATCTCCCATGGCTCATTCTGAAGCTTCTCCTAACCTCCTCATCAGCGAGAGATATCAGACCAAACAAAGAAATAATATCAGGTGAAGGCAGCTTATACGCCACCGTTTTCCTCAAACCAGCCATAATCAATACTCAGAAGCCTGGGCACTAGAATCGGAGGATATGCAAATGCACCTGCAGCACAGACACACGTTAATGGGATGCAATGATAATGAGTATGCAAACAATGCAATGCAAGTAACATGCAACAGGGACCAAAGGCCATAGCTGAATAGCCTGAACCATATCAAGAAGTCTCAGATAGACTCTCTAGAAGTCCTCAAACCCTGGTCTCAGATATACCTAAAACAAGGCTCCAACAATGGTCTCTGACAGACCCCAAACCATAACTCCAACTGGTCTCTAGTAGACCTCAAGTCACATCTCTAACTGGTCTCTGACAGATCTCAGAACCCTCCAACTGGTCTCTGACAGACCTCATAACTCTCACTAAATACCCAGGATCTCTGATCAAGGAACAAACCGGTAGTCTGAAGGTCTAGTTACCTGCATAACCCCAAACCCTCTCACAGGTGGATGTCCTAGTAACTGACAAAGGTATGGCATCCTATGCGGTCGTCGTCGTCACAGACTTTCAGGGTTGATGATACGATTCCCAGAAGGAGTGGCATCATCAAATCCTGAAGAGGCCTCACTTAGCCTACTTCCAAATGATCGGTTCCCGGAGTCGACAATTCAGCTGACCAACAACCCCTTCGACCCAAAGGGTAGAAAAAGAAGCCAACCAGAAGAACCTCGTCCGAGTGTAGATTTCATGAGACACTAATGCAAGCAAAGCCGGCACGCGCCCACTACTTTCTACTCTAATTCTAGGTGCACTCAAGCCCAGGTCCGGCTTATCTCTCAATCATAGAACCACCCATCACACCCCAATACAGCAATAATAATCAATACATATAATGCTGAAAATAAAGGTCAGAAATATAAATCCATACAAAATCCTCGACGGGAAAACAAGCGTTAGGATTGACTCTCTTAAGGGACGTTGGATCCCAAATGCATAAGAACTATCGCAGTCCTTAGCAGCCAGGGGACGTTGGATCCCCAGCAGAGTCGCCAACTGTCGCTACTGCAAAAATCGGCGCCGGCTGAACAGAAGAGTCGCCACCACGCGTTATTTATCCCACGGGAGGGAAAGGAAACGATCAGAGTAAACCTCGCACAACACGGGAAAGGTATGGTCATCGCAACCAAAACCTGGATTCGGGAGTCGGTTACGCAAGGGGAAGGTATTAGCACCCCTCACGTCCGTCGTACTCGACGGGATCCACGCTTGTTTTCTGGTATGGATTGTTATTTCTATCTAAACTAAGGGTTAAGGGTTAAAAAAGAAATAAAATGACTCGGCAAAGTATCGCACTTTATGCCTATGTATTCCCGTCTGGAACGAGAAATCAGAGTCAACGTAGTTCGCCTACCTACGGGAAAGGAGGGGAAAGTTGCTCGCTAGGATATCACATCCTATGCCTACGTACTTTCATACAACATGAAAGATCAGAGCAAACGTAGTTCGGGCCACGTACGGCACAAGCTTGTCTTGGTTGATTGTATTCCTTCTGAAAAAGGTTTTTCTGATTAACAGTCCCAACGGACAAAAATGACGTTTTGATGAGTTCACATTCTTTTACGGAAGAAGTGTCTTTTATTGAGTTTGAAATTTTATTGTGTTTTCTGTTTGTTTTGAGGAAGACGAGACAGAACTTTAACCTACGGTTGCAAAGGGAATCAAACTAACCTAGTGTTATCATGCATGGGTTAAGACCTAGTGTCTATCATGCTCCTCTCTTGCGCAGAGAGAAACAGAGATCCTAAGGGATAAACGGAAACAGAAACAATAGCAGATATATACAGTAAAGCAGTAAAATGCATGGATGCAACAACACAAGCGAGGCAAGGGAGTCCCACTCAACCTCGAACTTAGAAAACAATAGGCAAAAGTGAACAGGCTTCACTTTCAACCCAACAGGGTAAACAGCAAACAATACAGTCCAGAAAACCAATCAATACATCAGAAATGAAATACAGCAAAAATAAACAGCCACAGCAGCTCTGCATCAATATCTGTCTTCAGGTCATCTCCAATCAGCTACAAGCTTCAGGCAAGCCTCAGTCTTTATCTCCACAGCTTTCCAGCAAGGGCTTGATCATCAATCTTCAGTCTGCAAAGGCTTTTCTTCCAGTCTCAAATCTCCAGGATGAGCATCAGTCAACAAGATGAAGTGAATGAATGTTAGACAGTCAATTACCTACCAAGGGTGGTTCATTAACTGTTAACATTATACAGATAATTTTCCCTCAAAAGTTCTATCTTTCAAATACATTCACTGATCCTTCCAAAGGAAGGAGGTGGGTATTTGATAGAGACTTTGAATCATAAGGAAAGGATGGATGCAGACAAAGCATTCCATGTTTGAGAAACAAGCTTTCTAATCTAGAGCTCTGCCTAGCATCTAAACCCTAATCTCCTCAACAGCTGCTAGCAGGAATCTCCTCTTCAACTCTGGAAGTTGGTCTTCAAGCTCTGGATCTCCAATGGCTTCATCATCACAAGTCTTCAGCTCCCCAATACCCAAGCAATCCCAATACCCACACAAACAAACAGTAATCCCCAGAGGGCACACCACACCAATCAATCAAATATAGCAGTATATACTAATAGCAGTAGGGGAATCCTAGTGATTTCTAAGGGGATCTATCCTATACCCATAACCCCTATAGTCCATACCCCAAAAATCAAATGAAAATTTCCCAAAAGAATTAAACTATCTCATCTAAGTTGATTTAAAACCCTAATTTTATTCATGTTGTTCAAACCTAAACCAATCACCTAAAATTAATTCCTAAAAATATGAACTAAAATGTATGTACAAGCTAACAATGTCTATTAATCAACCTACAAAGAATGGGTTAAAATATTATAGCAACTATTAGAACAAAAATTATTAAAATCATGTATGAAATGAAACACCTAAAATAGGCATTTATTTGGAAAATATGGGGAAAAAATAAAAAAATAAAATGCAATTTTTATTTTTTTATAATTTTCTAGACATCTTGGAGAAATTAATGCAAAAAGAACCATTAAAAAATATGAAATTTATGATTTATTATGATTTTTATAAAATGCATGAAAATGAAAAGAAATTAAAAATTGAAATATAAAGAAATAGAAGGAGGAGGTGAGAATAGCAGTGGCGTTCTAGTTGTAATCCAAGTGGGCCACCAGCTGGGAGGTGCGAATATCAAAGGGCTTAGGCCCATACGCGCTCAGAAAATGAAAATGAAAATTAAAAGAAAATGGATAAACCTTCGGTGCAAACAGCATTAAAACCATGTGTATTCCATTGGGCTCATCAATTGGGGGGTGGGGATAGAAGTTTGGATCCAGGCCCAGAGTGCGTTTAAATGAAACGCTGAGTTTTGATACTCAGCCTCACTCCCTCCAAATTTCAATTGAATTGTGGCCATATGATCATGTTTTTGGTCCAAGTCAAAACGGTCATCCAACGGTGGTCCATCATCTTCCCCAATTAATTAGGGTTTCAGCCATGGAAGCTCTGCGCGAAGCTTGCCTCAACCAGAGTTCCACCTCATCATGCAACCTCAATTCTCCATGAAAACACCAACTGCAAAGAGCAAAGTTTCTCTATTCTTTCCCCTCTACACAACCATGACAAAATCTTCCTCTAAAACTCCATCAAAGCTCGAACCCGATAGCTAGAACATCTTGAATCCATCATTATCACCTGTGATCAAATCTCCCAATTCTTGCCAAACCTTATCCTAACCTAATCTACATCTTATACTGGTCATTTTAAGCCATATTATGAGAGTTATCGTGCCATATTCCATGAGATACAAACCCTAACAGAACTGGTACATCATGCTCAACATTCATGAAACCTCTCCAAATTCACCAAAATCAGTCCTCTATCCTACCTTAACAATTCTACACTATCAAAACCTAATAACTCTAACTAAAGCATGCAATTCGAATAGAAATCCAACCTGGTGCAATTGGTGAAAACAGGTATGTAACTCTTTGGATCTGAGGCTTGCAGTGATTGGAAAGTGATCAGTAACCTTGATTATGAGTTCTGTATGCAATGGGTTTTGTGCAAACTCCTTGAATCTTGTACTTGAAACCTTCTTGCAAAATGGATGATGAAGATGGATGGCACGATCCTTGCTCCAATCTACCAAATCTTTGATGGAATTCTGATCTAGGAAAGGTGTTAATGATGATCCAATCAAGAAATGTGGAAATTGATGGAGATTTGAGAGGGTTTGAAAAGCTTTTGCAAAATGAGAGAAATGTGTGATACTTGTGGTTTTGAGAAATTGTAATCACCAACCATGGCATGAACTATCTCACATCAATATATACATGTCCTTAGAACCTCCTAGAAACTTGGAGAAGCTTCCCTTGCATTCTTTCCTTTTGATTTGCCTTATGTATCTTCCATTACAAGTAACCATGAATAACTCCCAAAATGTGAACTAAGCTCAAAATTATAATTTATCCAATGTCTTTAAAATGATCTTTCCATTCAAAATGACCTATAATTTTGCTTCATTTGGCCAAGATATGAAAAATCTCATTTTTAAGTCCATTTTTATTCATTATATCCAACAATTTTGAAACCTTGTGCTATGAATCTTTACAATCTCTCATGGTCACTTTTCTAGACTCAAAATATCATTTGGAACAAGTTTGATGTTGTAAAGTTTTCCATTTGAAGCTTCCTTGTATGAGTTTTGGGCATAGGTTGAAATGACCTGTAATTCTCAGATGACCAAAATACCCTTTGATTTCCAAGACCATAAGTAGAGTTCCACAAATCATATGAAGGCATACTATACCATTCTAGAAATCTAAGACAATGAGGAACAACTCTTATGTTTACCAGAAATTCATTTGAAATCTCCTTGAGGGGTAAAAATTGCTTGGAAGTCAAGTCACTTTCACAGACAAAATTTCAGATACCTCAGATGACCTGTAACTTGCAAGGACCATAACTTGAGTTATATAAATCTCCTTGATGTCTTCCACCACTCAAATTAAAGGTCTTGAGCTCCTCTACAAGTTTCATGCTGGCCAAGGATCCATTTGAAGCTTGTATTTTGACTTATCTTGCTTGGAAATTTGACCTAAACTAGGGGATTTTACACAGAAACCCTAATTTAGAAACTCCTCTTCTCCTTGATTTCTCCTGAATTCTCCTTGGCATACCACAATATCCTCTTCTATATGTCAAATGATGAACCCCACATCTCTTCAATAGACCTCAATGTCTTTCATCAGTCATTTGACCTAGAGTTGACCCAGGGTTGACCCAGATGAAACCCTAGTTGACTGTCTTCAACTGTAATTCTTGTGATCATACCAATGACTTGTCTCCTTCTCCAAATGACTTTCTAAGTCCCCCAAGATGTCTAGATACTCCCCATGCCTTCAATTCACAGCTCATACTTTCCTTGATGATGCCCAGAGACCCTCAAATAGGAGATAGATGAACTGCTTGATCCATTGACTTGATAGCTTCCCAATTCTTTCTGATGACTTGAATGAGATTGAATCAGGATAATGACCTCTTGATAAGTATCTAGAGATGAGAATAATGATTGGTCCCCTGTTGGATGACTTGCTATGCAGATGAGTAACCTATGTACATGACTCTATATGCAAATGCTAATGATATTGAAACATAAACCAAGTGAATAAGGTTGAGCAAATTTTAGGGTGCAACAGGTGTCCCTAATGTGGGAGGACTATTGGTGGTATTTTGGTGTGAAATATAATAATATAAAAATAATAGTAACATTGGTGGGGGTGTTATTATTATTATTATTATTATTATTATTATATTTATTATATTTGTTAATATTATTAATATTATTATTATTATTTTGGTGAAATAATGATATTAGTATTATTATTATTATTAATATTGAGTATTATTATTATTATGATTATTATTATTATTATTATTATTAGTATTATAATACTATTAGTATTAATAATAATATTGTATTATTTTATTAAGTTATTTTATTAATTTGGATTAGATTTAATAAAGAAAATAGAATGTGAAGGGGTGGGGAGAGTGGTACGATACATTTTAGAAATTGAGAAAAAGGGCGATAGAAAAGAGAGAAGAGAAAAGGACGAAAGAAAGGAAAAAGAGCGAAGGAAAAAGGGAACGAAGAACGGAAGAGAAAAGGGGAAGGCCAAGAGACCAATTCTAGGAGGATTTCTATCGATCAACCAATTGATAAGGTAAGGGGGGAGAAATTTGATTGGGAATGGTTTATACATGTATAGGGTAGAGGGGATTCCTTAACCCCGTAGGAATTTATCGTTATATAAAGTTTTATATTGGCATGCTATGATTATTGTTGATGTTGGGGGATTGATGAATGTTGATGATGCATTTTGGTGTATATATATATATGGTGATGATAGTAACTGTAATGTTGATCCATTTTGTTGGATTGTTGATGTTACTGTAGTATTGATCCATTTTGTTGGATTGTTGATGTTACTGTAGTGTTGATAGTAACTAGGAATATAAAGCTGATGAGATTCTGTATTGTTACCGTAGTGTTGGCAATGACCATGATTATAGCTTTGGGAAAGTTATGTGTTGTTTCCATATAGTCTTGTTAACGACTATGGTTAGGACCTTGGTGAGATTCAGAGTGACTCTAAAGTGTCGGTAATGTACCATAATGTCGGTTCTAGAGTAGAAATTATAGGATAATTGGTAAGTATAATATCTATTGGCATGTTTGTGATTATGGATTGATGTTGATGAATTGTTGATTTTGGTGTATAGGCTGAGGTGTTGGTTTAGGGAGGTTCTGAGTAACCTCAGAGACTTTTGGTGAGATGTCTGAATTGGTCTCGTGTGATCCTTGTAGCCTTGTTGTAGTGTGAAAATGATGAGTATGGGATATAACTTGTGTACTTGGTGATAGTACGAGTTTCCCTTAATATTGTTGGTGAGCAATTAGTTAATGTATATGTGTGTAGTGATCAGTAGGATCGTGTATCCCCGAGTGGGGGGACGTAGTTATATTCGGTGTGATAGTATGAATTCGTTTTCTATCTGATTGATTTATATGGTGTTGGTGTAATATATCTATACATATGCATTGTTGTATGATGATATGATCAAGAGGATCGTGTGCACTTAGCGTGCCAGAATATAATAATTATGCATTGGTGTCTTGCATATCATGGTGTTTTGGTGGGATGAATCATGTCTCAGGAGGAGCGTAAGTGATTCATCCGTACTCCTTTGTGGAGAATGGTGGGGGATAGATCATGTCTCAGGAGGAGCGTAAGTGATCTATCCAGGTTCGATTGAATGAACCAACGAGTCGGTACCGCATGCATGGTGTTGAGTTGCATAATTGCATTATAATATGTTATATTGTAATTTGAACAGTAGGTTCGTTATATGGTGTTGTTGGGGTGAATAATTGATGTGTTGGTGTGTTTTACTGCCTTATTACATGTATTACATTACCATTATATTTTTGATCATGATTTCTCACCCCCTTGCTGTTGTTGTGTCTGTGCTTCTCCGGAAGTACAGATAATCCAGGTACTTAGCTAGCTTGGATTATGGTGTGACAGTCGAGTCTAGGATGCTCTGATACGTAGCACGGGACTTGGGCGCTTTTATTTGTTTTATGAAGAACTTATATTTTATTTTCCTGTGAACGTATCAAACTTTTATTGGGTTTTATATTTAATATTCCGCTGTATTTGGAGAAAAACCTTTTTATAAGGAAACGCTGTTTTCATGTGATATCCCACTTGTGAAATTGGAACTCTGATTTTGTTTATTTATAATGTTTATTAATTTAATTGATTTTGGGAAGTGGGGTGTTACAATTGGTATCAGAGCAGGTCGGTCCGTCCGGCCAGTGTTGTTGAGTCAAGTTGAGTCTGTCCTTTATGATTTAGTTGAATATCTTTTAACTTGGTGTTGCTATGTTTGAGAAGTATGGCAGGAAGGAACGATGCTGCATTGGCTGCTGCTATGCAAGCAATGGCGCAGGCGGTTGCTAATCAGAATCAAACTGCAGATGCCCAATTCAGGAGTTTGGCGCAGTTTCGGAGCAACAAGCCGCCGACGTTCGAAGGAGGAGTTTTGGATCCTGAAGCTGCTCAGAAGTGGCTGAAGGCAATTGAAAAGATCTTCAGAACGATGGAATGTACTGATGAGCAGAAGGTGAGGTTTGGTACTCACATGTTAGAAGGTGAGGCTGAAGCCTGGTGGGACAATAGTCGCCAAAGATTGGAAGCTGCTGGAACCGCCATTACTTGGGAGGTGGTTCGGAAAGGTTTTCTGGAGAAGTATTTCCCAGAAGATATCTGAAGTGCTAAGGAGATTGAATTCCTAGAGCTGAAACAGGGTAGTATGACTGTAGCAGAGTATGCTGCTAAGTTTGAGGAGCTGGTGCAGTATTGTCCCCACTATAATGTGGAGGGGGCAATGACTTCTAAGTGCTTAAAGTTTGAGAATGGACTGCATCCAGAGATTAAGTTGGGGATTGCTTGTCAGAAGATCAGGAGCTATCCTGAGCTGGTAAGCAGAAGCAGGATTTATGATAACGATAACCGAGCAAGGATTGCGCACTACAAAGCTGTTAATGACCGTAAGGGTAAGCAGAGGTTTAGTGGTACTCCTTATAGTGTTGCTGCTGATAAGGGAAAACGTAAAGCTGTTGTTGATAAGAAGCCTAGAGATGGGAGAGCATCTGCTGAAGGGAAATGTTTTCGGTGCGGTGGTATGGGACACCGTGCTAATGATTGTCCTAATGAAGCCAAGAAATGTTTTAAGTGCGGGAAACCAGGTCATGTGATAGCTGACTGCAGAGCAACTATGCCGACCTGTTATAACTGTGGTGAGAAGGGTCATATCAGTACACATTGTGAGAAGCCGAAGAAGCTTCAAACGTCTCCGGCTGGTGGAAAAGTGTTTGCCTTGGAAGGAACTCAAGCTGCCAGTGATGAGCGTGTTATCAGAGGTACTTGTATTATCAATAATATTCCTTTGATTGATATTATTGATATGGGTGCAACGCACTCGTTTATTTCTGTAGATTGTGTGAAGAGGATAGGTTTGGTGCCGTCCACTCTAGAGAGACGGATGACTATTGAGACACCCTCTATAGGTTCAGTGACTACTTCTTTGGTATGCCTGAAGTGTCCGCTGACTATTTTCGGTAGAGAATTTGGAGTGGATCTGATTTGTCTACCACTTGGTAAGTTGGATGTTATTCTGGGTATGAACTGGTTAGAGTTCAACCGAGTCTACATCGACTGTTTTCAGAAGGAATTGTTGTTCTTGACCCCTGAAGAGGAAGCTTTAGCAAGTTCTTTGTCTAATAAAGAATTGAGGGCCTTGTTGGAAGATGAAACTAGAGTGTTTTCTTTATTTGCAACATTATCGGGGGATAGCAAAGTGTCAATAGCGGAAGTAGCCGTGGCGAATGAATTTCCGGAAGTGTTTCCTGACGACATTACGGAATTGCCTCCGACGCGAGAAGTGGAATTTGGTATTGATCTTGTTCCTGGTACGAGGCCTATTTCTATGGCGCCGTACAGGATGTCTGCAGTGGAATTGGCTGAGTTGAAGTCTCAGATTGGAGAATTATTGGATAGGAAGTTTATTAGGCCAAGTGTATCACCGTGGGGAGCTCCAGTGTTATTGGTGAAGAAGAAGGATGGTAGTATGCGTTTGTGCATCGATTACCGTCAATTGAATAAAGTGACTATTAAGAATAAGTATCCTCTACCTAGGATTGATGACTTAATGGACCAGCTGGTGGGAGCTCGTGTATTTAGTAAGATCGACTTAAGATCGGGTTATCATCAGATAAGAGTAAAAGAAGGTGATGTTCAGAAGACTGCCTTTAGGACTCGATATGGACATTACGAATATGCTGTAATGCCGTTTGGAGTGACTAATGCACCGAGAGTATTTATGGAGTATATGAACAGAATTTTCCATTCTTATTTGGATCAGTTCATTGTAGTGTTTATTGATGATATATTAATTTATTCTAAATCTGATGAAGAGCATGCAGGACATCTGAGAATTGCCTTGGAAGTGTTGAAGGAAAATAAATTATTTGATAAACTGTCAAAGTGTGACTTTTGGTTGAAGAAAGTAAGTTTCTTGGGGCATGTAATATCTGAAGATGGAATAGCGGTGGATCCGTCAAAAGTAAGTGCAGTATTGCAGTGGGAACTGCCGAAGACAGCGACAGAGATTAAAAGCTTTTTGGGGTTAGCCGGTTATTACCGCAGGTTTATTGAAGGGTTCTCTAATTTGGCATTGCCATTAACTCAGTTGACGAGAAAGAACCAAGTTTTTGTATGGGATGCTGCTTGTGAAGAAAGTTTTGAAGAGTTGAAAAAGAGATTGACTACGGCACCGGTGTTAGTGTTACCGACTCCGAGTGAACCGTTTATGGTGTACTGTGATGCGTCTAAGATGGGATTAGGCGGGGTTCTGATGCAGAATGGTAAAGTGGTAGCATATGCATCGCGGCAATTGAGAGTGCATGAGCGAAATTATCCGACTCATGATCTTGAATTAGCTGCGGTTGTTTTTGTGTTAAAAATCTGGAGACATTATTTATATGGTTCAAGATTTGAAGTGTTTAGTGATCATAAGAGTCTGAGATACCTGTTTGATCAGAAAGAGCTGAATATGAGGCAGAGAAGATGGTTGGAATTTTTGAAGGATTATTACTTCAGTTTGAGTTATCATCCAGGAAAGGCCAATGTAGTGGCAGATGCTTTGAGTAGGAAAGCAATTCATATGGCAGCTCTGATGGTGAAAGAAATTGAGTTAATTAAACAATTTAGAGATTTGAGCATGGTTTGTGAGACTACTGCAGATAGTGTAATGTTGGATATGTTGCAGGTAAATAATGACTTCTTGGATATGATTAGAGAAAATCAGAAGTTGGATGTGAAATTGGTAGATTTGATGCCTGGAGTAGGAAGTGACTCCGATAGTGACTTTAAATTGGATAGTACAGGTGTGTTGAGATTTAGAGGCAGGATTTGTGTACCAGATGATGAAGAATTGAAAAAGTCAATTTTGAGCGAAGGACATCGTAGTAGCCTGAGTATTCATCCGGGAGCTACGAAAATGTATCATGATTTGAAGAAATTATTTTGGTGGTCTGGTATGAAAAGAGACATAGCTCAATTTGTGTATGCCTGTTTGACATGTCAGAAGTCGAAGGTGGAACACCAGAGACCTTCTGGATTTATGCAACCATTAGAGATTCCGGTTTGGAAATGGGATTGCATTACTATGGATTTTGTGACAGGTTTGCCGAATACGGCGAGAGGTTTTGATGCTATATGGGTGATTGTGGATCGATTGACGAAGTCTGCACACTTTGTGCCGCTCAATATTAGTTTTCCGTTAACGAAGCTGACGGATATTTACATTCGGGTAATTGTGAAGTTGCATGGTGTTCCGTCTAGTATTGTGTCGGATAGAGATCTGCGGTTTACTTCGGAATTTTGGAAGAGCTTGCAGAAAGCTTTGGGAACTAAGTTGAAATTGAGTTCAGCTTATCATCCGAAAACTGATGGTCAGTCGGAGATGACTATTCAGTCGCTTGAAGATTTGTTGAGAGCTTGTGTGTTAGAAAAGGGTGGTGCGTGGGATACTCATTTACCATTGATTGAGTTCACGTACAATAACAGTTACCATTCTAGTATCGGAATGGCACCGTTTGAAGCTTTGTATGGGAGGAGGTGTAGGACTCCTCTGTGTTGGTATGAAACTGGTGAGAATATGGTGCTTGGACCAGAAATTGTACAGCAGACTACTGAGACAATTCAAATGATTCGTGAGAAAATGAAAGTGTCTCAGAGTAGGCAGAAAAGTTATCATGATAATCGGAGGAAAGAGTTGGAATTCTGTGTAGGTGATCACGTATTCCTAAGAGTTAATCCGATAACTGGTGTGGGTCGTGCATTGAAGTCCAAGAAGTTGGATCCTAAGTTCATTGGACCTTATGAGATTTTGCAGAGAATTGGTGACATGGCTTATATGGTGGCGTTGCCACCTGAGTTGTCAAACTTACATAATGTGTTTCATGTGTCGCAATTGCGAAAGTATGTTTCTGATCCATCTCATGTGATTCAGAGAGATGATGTTCAGATTCGGGAGAATCTTACTGTTGAGACGATGCCGTTGAGGATCGTGGACCATAAGATGAAACAGCTCCGAGGGAAGGAAATACCTTTGGTGAAGGTAGCGTGGGGAGGTGCTGCAGGAGGCAGTGTGACTTGGGAGTTAGAAAACAAGATGCGAGAAGCGTATCCGGAGCTATTTCCATCAGGTAATTTTCGAGGACGAAAATAATTAAAGTGGGGGAGAGTTGTAACACCCATTTTAATTATTTAGTCATTTTATTATTATTTTAAAAATTATACGATGGTGTGTCCTTTGGTGGGGGTGTATTTGGTGATGTTTGGTGGGTGTCCCTAATGTGGGAGGACTATTGATGGTATTTTGGTGTGAAATATAATAATATAAAAATAATAGTAACATTGGTGGGGGTGTTATTATTATTATTATTAATTTATTATATTTGTTAATATTATTAATATTATTATTATTATTTTGGTGAAATAATGATATTATTATTATTATTATTATTATTATTATTATTATTATTATTAATATTGAGTATTATTATTATTATGATTATTATTATTATTAGTATTATAATATTATTAGTATTAATAATAATATTGTATTATTTTATTAAGTTATTTTATTAATTGAGATTAGATTTAATAAATAAAATAGAATGTGAAGGGGTGGGGAGAGTGGTACGATACATTTTAGAAATTGAGAAAAAGGGCGATAGAAAAGAGAGAAGAGAAAAGGATGAAAGAAAGGAAAAAGAGCGAAGGAAAAAGGGAACGAAGAACGGAAGAGAAAAGGGGAAGGCCAAGAGACCAATTCTAGGAGGATTTCTATCGATCAACCAATTGATAAGGTAAGGGGGGAGAAATTTGATTGGGAATGGTTTATACATGTATAGGGTAGAGGGGATTCCTTAACCCCGTAGGAATTTATCGTTATATAAAGTTTTATATTGGCATGCTACGATTATTGTTGATGTTGGGGGATTGATGAATGCTGATGATGCATTATGGTGTATATATATATATGGTGATGATAGTAACTGTAATGTTGATCCATTTTGTTGGATTGTTGATGTTACTGTAGTATTGATCCATTTTGTTGGATTTTTGATGTTACTGTAGTGTTGATAGTAACTAGGAATATAAAGCTGATGAGATTCTGTGTTGTTACCGTAGTGTTGGCAATGACCATGATTATAGCTTTGGGAAAGTTATGTGTTGTTTCCCTATAGTCTTGTTAACGACTATGGTTAGGACCTTGGTGAGATTCAGAGTGACTCTGAAGTGTCGGTAATGTACCATAATGTCGGTTCTAGAGTAGAAATTATAGGATAATTGGTAAGTATAATATCTATTGGCATGTTTGTGATTATGGATTGATGTTGATGAATTGTTGATTTTGGTGTATAGGCTGAGGTGTTGGTTTAGGGAGGTTCTGAGTAACCTTAGAGACTTTTGGTGAGATGTTTGAATTGGTCTCGTGTGATCCTTCTAGCCTTGCTATAGTGTGAAAATGATGACTATGGGATATAACTTGTGTACTTGGTGATAGTACGCGTTTCCCTTAATATTGTTGGTGAGCAATTAGTTATTGTATATGTGTGTAGTGATCAGTAGGATCGTGTATCTCCGAGTGGGGGGACGTAGTTATATCCGGTGTGACAGTATGAATTCGTTTACTATCTGATTGATTTATATGGTGTTGGTGTAATATATCTATACATATGCATTATTGTATGATGATATGATCAGGAGGATCGTGTGCACTTAGCGTGCCAGAATATAATAATTATGCATTGGTGTCTTGCATATCATGGTGTTTTGGTGGGATGAATCATGTCTCAGGAGGAGCGTAAGTGATTCATCTGTACTCCTTTGTGGAGAATGGTGGGGGATAGATCATGTCTCAGGAGGAGCGTAAGTGATCTATCCAGGTTCGATTTAATGAACCAACGAGTCGGTACCGCATGCATGGTGTTGAGTTGCATAATTGCATTATAATATGTTATATTGTAATTTGAACAGTAGGTTCGTTATATGGTGTTGTTGGGGTGAATAATTGATGTGTTGGTGTGTTTTACTGCCTTATTACATGTATTACATTACCATTATATTTTTGATCATGATTTCTTACCCCCTTGCTGTTGTTGTGTCTGTGCTTCTCCGGAAGTACAGATAATCCAGGTACTTAACTAGCTTGGATTATGGTGTGACAGTCGAGTCTAGGATGCTCTGATACGTAGCACGGGACTTGGGCACTTTTATTTGTTTTATGAAGAACTTATATTTTATTTTCCTGTGAACGTATCAAACTTTTATTGGGTTTTATATTTAATATTCCGCTGTATTTGGAGAAAAACCTTTTTATAAGGAAATGTTGTTTTCATGTGATATCCCACTTGGGAAATTGGAACTCTGATTTTGTTTATTTATAATGTTTATTAATTTAAATGATTTTGGGAAGTGGGGTGTTACAGTGGGCGTTTCCCGTTGATTTGTATCAATTCAACTTTTCTCTTGGGCGTCCCCCAATGAGTTGGCTCTTCTCAACCTTTTGCTGAGAAGAATAGTGTTCTTCAGTTACCTCATTGCTTCAACCTTTTGTTGTTGTCTTCATTAAGCCTCACTCATCATATCCCCGAAAAACTTGACTTTTTGTCAATGGCCTTACTATCATCCTTTTGGTGATAGTCAATCTTTGTCAATTTGAACTAGCCTGCATCCTTTTGGTGTTGGTGACCTTCAAATTTGGGAAGTTCCTATCATCATTTTGGTGGTAGTAACTTGTGTGTGTATGTCGCTCTATCATCCTTTTAGTGATAGGTCTGTCATCCTTTTGGTGCCAGATTGTGCGAGTGTTCTCCATTATCCTTTTTGTAATGGACCTCTACAACCTTTTGGAGTCAGGGATGTGTGTGTGACTTTGTTCTATCATCCTTTTGGTGATGGGTATGTCATCCTTTTGGTGCCAGATTATACGAGTGTTCTCTTTTATCTTTTTAGTAATGGACCCCTACATCCTTTTGGTGTCAGAGCTGTGTGTGTGAGTTTTCTCTATCATCCTTTTAGTGATGGGTCTGTCATCCTTTTTGTTCTATATTGTGCGAGTGTTCTCCATTATCCTTTTGGTAATGGACTTCTACATCCTTTTGGTGTCAGGGCTATGTGTGTGAGTTTGCTCTATCATCTTTTTGGTGATGGGTCTGTCATCCTTTTGGTGCCAGATTGTGTGAGTGTTCTCCATTATCCTTTTGATAATGGACCCCTATATCTTTTTGGTGTCAGATTGCGCGGGTGTTCTCTATTATCCTTTTGGTAATGGGCCCCTGCATCTTTTTGGTGTAAGGTTTGTGTGCGTGAGTTTGATATCATCCTTTTGGTGATAGGTCTGTCATATTTTTGGTGTCAGGTTGTCTCTGTTATCATCCTTTTGGTGATAACGACGTGAACCAGTTTCTCAATATCTACTCAAGGGTTGACATAGATTCATCATTCCACTTCCCCATACACTTACCTTTCTTTTTGGACAAATTCAGAGTCTTCTTCATATCTAATTGATTTCTACCTCGGAAGGATGAACACCACAGTAGTTCATCTTACTAAGTTCAATTCAATTAGATAGAGACATCTATGATACCCCAAATTTGTCCTACTTGTATATAATATCATTTGTGCATCCATCCACTAACCATCATTCAAAAATCCAAAGATATGTGGTTGCCTTGTTGTTTAAGTTTGTGTTTCATTTGAGGATACCCAATTAGGAGTGTGTGCAGTTTGGGTTGAGAACAATCTAGTTTGACCTAATTTCTGTTTAGACAGATTATGTTTAATACATTTACAAGTCACTTGGTCAAGAATCATTGTGGGGGCAAAGGGGTGTCAGATTCATGTGACTTATGGTTGAAAATTATCGAGGATTAATTCATTTCCCACATAAGGCTTGATGTTGATTCCAGCCTATTGCATTGAGATCCATGTTGTAGAATCAAGTTGTAGAATATCTGAAGTTTGTGCTTTGTTCTCGTGGTTCAAAGTCAATACAAGATCTCTAGGTCTTATGTTACTCATTGTTACTTTTTTGCTCAAAGAAGAATTCAAGATGACATGATTCGTTGAAAATTCAAGAATTGATTTACTTTTGGCCCAAAGTTTTAATTCACTACAAGATTGTTTAGCGGAGAGTTCAGAGGTGTTCAAAGTCGATAACAAGTTTTTGATCGTATGGAAGATTCGTTTTTAGTGTTAATCATGTGTATTCAGGATTCAAAGAATAATGAGTACAAATAAGTGTGGAGGTGTGAATAATAGTTAGGCCAATTTTACGAGTTAGAGGCCCAATTCTCATTCTCCTCATAACCCATTACTCACAAAAAAAACACATTAACCATTACAAATCCAAAGCCCAACTAAAAAAAAAGAACCAGACTTATTCTATTTTATGAGAGAAAGCTCATCAGTTTTTTTAGTAGTAAAAAAATCAATCAAAAATAATAATAAAAATTATACACCAAGTTGCTACGTATGGCCTATACAGAATCCAAGAAAACAATTTCATGCTAAAATACACGCAAACCAAACTTTATAAAACCTTGGCACCAACTTGACACCATATCCTATACCTGCACACAAAAAAACAAAATGCAATGAAGACAATTCCACCACACTTCGCGCATCAAGCCATTTCACACAGCATACTACAAGCTCATGATACACCATTCGTACGTACCACCCAAAACCATCTTCTGCTCCACTTCTGCAAAAGGGACAATGGCAACGCACCCATCAAACCGCGGCACCCCATACAAACTCCATGATTTGAAAAACAAAACACGTACAAAATGCAATGTCGTGATTCACTGCGGTAACACCACATTCAACACAAATCCTTTCCAATTTCACCCCCAATCTCCTCCATAAATAACACTCAAATCTTCACAATTTCTAAAAGTTCTTTGGAACCAAGGAACCTCTGTCCAAATCCCCTCAAACCTCACCTCACCTCAACCCACAACTCAAACAATTTGAATCCAAGCCCAAATAAACCCAACAACAACAATAAACTCTTCACAACCTTTAACCTTCAACCAAAATCAACCATAACCCAATTTTCTCTTCTCAACCTCCATCAGATATACCCTCGTTCTTCCTTCATACCCCAAATCTATCCCTAAATCCTTCAAACCCATCCGTCAGAACTAATCCGAGAATAGAAGAAGAGGAGTAGAAGAAAGAGATTGATCCAAAAATAGAAACCTAAAGTAGATCGAGAGATAAAAAAGAGAGAGAGAGAGAGAGAGAGAGAGAGAGAGAGAGAGAGAGAGAGAGAGAGAGAGAGAGAGAGAGAGAGAGAGAGAGAGAGAGAGAGAGAGAGAGAGAGAAACGCGAAAGAAGGTTGGAAATATCGGCGTTGATGTTCTTGACCGTGTTTTTTTTTCTTTTCTGGATTTTGTTTTTTTCAATATAAGGAAATTGATGGGTGTAGTTTGTTCCCTTCATTTTAAAGTGATCTTGTGAATTTTTTTTTATAATAACTATATATTAAACAATATTTTAGCAAATTAACCAAAGTAGCCAACATTTCAACATTCGGTCGCCATCTGAAATGGCGAATGAGACCAAAAGATAAAATTGAAAAACCAATTCGCCATGTTGATTGGCGAATGAGGCCAATTCTGAATGCCTTCGCCATGTTGATTGGCGAATCAGACCAATGCTTAGGGTTTCCTTTTTATTTTTTGTTTCATTTATATTATTATCCGTTTTTAATTAATTTAAATAATTGATTATTAATGTTTTATTCAATTTTTTAAATACTTTATTTTTAATATTTACACACAGTTTTTAATTATTTTTAATAAATACTTTATTTTTAAGTAAGAAATATATGTTTGTTTTTCATAATTAATTGAAATTTAAATAACATTAAGAAAAAATGAAATATAGAAATGTTAAAATAAAATATAGAAATAATAAATTATATTAATTTAGAATCTAATGAAAAGTACAATTACAATTGAACAAAAGAAAAAAAAACTAATGACCGGCTCTATCCAAGTGACCACCGGTGCCACGTTGTAGGGGACGTGCGTTGCGACGAGGTCTACGACGAGGTTGTTGTGGTGTGTCCAGTCTCTGTGTGTTGAGTTGTGGAGGAGGGTATGGTTGGGACGGCCCCGACGTATCAGATAGTATGGAGGGTATGGTCGCACACTTTGTTAATATTCCGCAATAATGGTAAATATATAGTATGGACAGTATTTCCAGTGCCATCTGGAAATAAAAAGTGCCAGAATAAAATCATAATATAGCATCGAGTTTTGAGTATTTTCTCAAACTCGGTGCTATCATCAGTTAAGACAATACGGTTGTATTGTTCTCTAAGGTATTTTAAATTAATTCCCTGACCCCTCGGGCGGCCCTCGCTTTCCGCCTGAGGTCCGTCCGTACAAAGAGGGGCGCCCAATAAATCTTCGCAAAGTTGGTCAGGGACACCAACTTTGCCGTTGACGGCCTTACCATCGATGTGTAGGCCGAGCAACATGTAAACGTCCTAAAGAGTCACAGTACACTCACCAAAAGGTAGGTGAAATGTATGTGTCTTCGGTCTCCAGCGTTCTAACAACGCTAGAATAAATTTCATGTCGAGGTAATAAGATTTGATTTCGATCAAATCACCAAACCCACAATGAGTAAGGTAGTCCGTAATGAGCGGGTCGTGTGGTATGCAATCATGCACACGACATCGAAACCTTGATACATCCTGCAGAATAATGAATGTTACGTTAGAGAAGAAGTAAAATTACTAACGTTTTTTTAGACAAAATTGTAAACATAGACAAGAACAAAAGACTTACAAACTCGGCGATGTTTTTAGCCGTCCCTCTGTGAGAGTCACCCATGGTGAGTAGAGACATTGTCGTTTGGGATGTTGAGATTTAGAGATGTTATGTTTGAGATTTGAGAGTTTGAGAGTTGAGAGTTTGAGAGTTTGAGAGATTTGAGAGTTTGAGAGTTGAGAGTTGAGAGTTTGAGAGGTTGAGAGTTGAGAGGTTGAGAGTTGAGAGTTTGAGAGTTGAGAGTTGAGGGTTGAGAGCTGAGGGTTGAGAGTAGGAGAGTAGGAGAGTTTAAGTGTGAGTAGAATTTGATGGGTAAAGACCTTATATTTATATTCCACGAGTGGATATGTTGTAAGCGCATGCCTCACACGTGGCCTGATGCATGTGATGTGTAAATGCATGTTGGACTAGTGTCATTATGCATGTTGGACTAGTGTCATTATGCATGTGATGTGTAAATGCTTGTTAGATGCAGAATCTTTTTTATGCAGTGTCTCATCTAATCAAGCATGGTGGATGCAGTGTCCTGTCTTATCAAGTCCTGATGCATGCAGAAATAGAGTCTCGTAGGCTTGCATGGTCAAGGCTTGCAGGATCACATGTGAAAAGGAGATTCCGTCATTGTCTCGTCTAATCAAACAGGCTGCATGTCATTGATTGCATATCAAGGCTTTGTGTTTCACATGTTTCCGTCGTTGATTTTTTAGGTTGATTTTTTTTATTAAACGTAGTGTGATTTTCTCATATTTTTTTTCTTAAATTAATAACATAATGTCCTGATGCATGTCTTTGATTCCAAAGTCCTTGATGGTTGTAAACGCATGTGTGACTAGTGTCCTAATGCTTGTCTTTCATTTATGCAGTATATGAATCCAAATAAATATAATTTATGCAGCTTGCAAGATCACATGTGAAAAGGAGATTATGCCATTGTCTCGTCTAATCAAGTCATGTCTCATCAAGTCCTGATGCATGTCATTGATTCTCGATGCAGGGTCCCGTCTCATCAAGTCCTGCTGCATGTCATTGATTGCATATCAATTGATGGTTGTAAACGCATGCGTGACTGGTGTCCTGATACATGTCATTGATTCCAAAGGCTTTGATGGTTGAAACCGCATGCGTGACTAGTGTCACATGTGATCTTATAACTCTTTAAACAATCAAACACTCAGACTATTTAATGAAGTCTTTAACCTCTTTAAACTCAAACACTCAGACCCTCAAACACTCAAGCAATCAGGCCCTCAAACACTATAACACTCAAACCATCATACACTCAAACACTCAAACAGTCAAACACAATTTTCGCTATGTCTCAAACACCACAATATATGATTTCAGCACATCTCAACGGTGAAGTTTTCGAATGTGAAAGATCTGGTTACAATTTCAGAAACACTGAAGTTACAAGATTTTTAATTGACAGAAGGTCTAACGTTTTACACCTTAAGTCAAGAATAGAAAAAAAACTTCAATGTGGTCCAGTTGGGCAAATAATATACAAAAACCCAGTGTTTTTTGGCGAGTATGGTGAATGTAAATTTTTCCCTTTAAAGGTACGAGACGATGAAGATGTGCCTAACATGTTCCAGACTCACGAGTATTCTGGTTTCTCAGATATCATGTTATATGTTACGTTACAACAGCAACAACTGTCTCAGCAACTTGATTCTTCTTAAGTTTTTTGCAATTCTGACGATGAACACCCTGAAGTTAATGTTGTTGACGAAGAAGAAGAAGCAATTGAAGTCATTGTTGACGAGATGGTGAACAACCAGGATGACGGGGTTCCACCCGGCAATGTTTATTGTCCACCTCAACACATGACAACTCTCGACTTGGGTGATGATGAACCCTCGACGGATGTTTTCTACAATCCCAACTACGCAACAGAAGGGCCACTAAAGGAGGGTGACGAGTTTCGTACGAAAGAAGACTGTGTTCGGGCAATCAAACGGGTTCACATGGGGTTGTCTGTCGATTATAGAGTCGATCGGACAAATCTGACGCGGTATACGATCTATTATCGTAACAAGGAGTGCCCCTTCCGATTAACAACGTCTTTCAGAAAGAGAAGCGATTCCTGGAAGATAGGGTCCATAGGTCCGTCACACAGTTGTATAATCTCTAATCCGATGCAAAACCATCATAAACTCATCTCTCAATTGATTTGCGATGAGATTCTGTCATTCATTAGCGACAACCCGTCTTTGAAGATCAGTACCATAATTGCGCATATGGTTCAAAGGTACAATTACATTTCTTCATACTGAAAAGCCTATATTTCCAGAACTAAAGCGGTTGAAAGGGTGTTTGGGAATTGGGAGGAGTCGTACAAGGAACTTCTGAAATTCCTGGTGGCTCTTAAACACTACTCTCCGGGAATTGTTGCGGTATTGGAGACACTGCCTGCGTGTACAGCAGATGGGACTTGTGTTGCTGGAAATGGAATTTTTCACAGAGTCTTTTGGGCGTTCGAACCATGCATCAAAGGGTTTGCATATTGTAAGCCCATAATTCAAATTGACGGAACATGGTTATACGGGAAATATAAGGGCACACTTCTCATGGCTGTGGCACAGGACGGGAACAACAATATTTTTCCAATAGCCTTCGCTATAGTGGAAGGGGAGACTGCTGGGGGTTGGAGTTTTTTCTTAAAAAACCTCCGCTCATACGTGTCTCCACAACCTAACTTATGTTTGATCTCTGATTGACACCCATCAATAGAAAGTGCATACAATAACCATGACAACGGTTGGCAGGATCCTCCATCTACCCACGTCTTTTGCATAAGGCACATTGCCCAATATTTCATGCGTGAAATCAAAGACAAGACCCTACAGAAGAAGGTTGTGAACGCAGGATATGCACTAACTGAACCCACATTCAAATACTACTGTGACGAGATCAAACTGACAAACGCAGATGCATTACGATGGATTGATAACATTGATCGGGAGAAATGGACGCGGGCATACGACAATGGGGTGAGATGGGGCCACATGACAACTAACCTCGTCGAATCAATGAATTTTGTTTTCAAAGGAATCCGAAACCTCCCAATAACTGCCTTGGTAAAGGCAACCTATTTTAGGCTAGGATCACTCTTTGATAGCAGACGTACGAAGTGGGGTTCGGTATTACAATCGGGCTAGCTGTATAGCGATACTTCAATGAAATTCATGAAAGAGGAAGCTGCCAAAGCCAACACACACGTGGTCACAATCTTTGACCGTACAACTGGTTGGTTCAGTGTTGCTGATTCTATGGATCACAACGAAGGAAGGCCTAGGAGATGTTACCGTGTTAAATTGGATAAGAGCTGGTGTAATTGTGGAAAGTTTCAAGCATTTTGTATGCCGTGCTCTCATGTCATAGCAGCATGTTCTAAGTTGCACCAGGACCCAACCAACCTTCTTTCTGCAGTTCACCAAGTCATTAGTCTATGCAATGTCTACACATGCAGCTTTCAAGTGGTGGTAAAGAAGGACTATTGGCCTCTATACGAAGGCGAAATTGTTTGGCATAATGACCTGATGCGCAGACAGAAGAAGGGTCGGCCTAACAGCACGCGCATTCAAACTGAGATGGATATCGCAGACAAGCTAGTGAGATTGTGTAGTTCGTGTCGGCAACCAGGACACAATCAAACAAAATATCCTAACGTAGGATTAAGCAGCAGATCTTAGTTTCATATGTAATCTTGTCCCGTTAAATCAATATCAAATTACATTCGATTAATAGCAACTTTTATAAGATTAATAGCAAATTTCATTCGAATAATACCAGGTTTCAATCAATTAAAACCATCGTTAACTAACACAACAACAACATGACAACAAAACACTGCGCGAAGGCAACATAAATTAAACAAACATAACAACAACGTAAAGACTTAAAACATAACACTGCACCAAAGCGTCTACGATATCACGACGATCAACTTTATCTTCTTGGGTGTCAACATCATCACAAGGACACCGACATCATTTTCCACTTTTCTCCATTCCCGAGTCACTCCGTTTCTCCCGGTCTCCTCGACCAGCCTCTCGATTTTCCTAATCTTTTCTCTTGGACCAATGCCTCCTTCTAGCCAGCGGTTCAGTTCTCTGTGCAAGTGCTCCAACGTCTGCGTATTCCAGAGGAGCACCTCCATCGGAGGCTTTGTTGGTGAAAACACAACTAGGGCATTTCTTTTCATTAGATCGAACGTTGGAAAAAGTTCGTCTGATGCTGATGACGACGACGACGATGAACGTTGATTTAGAAATGCAGACATTCTAGGCTCCACTCAACTCAAAATGCACTAAATCTTCAGTCTTTTGAGATACAATGTTGTGATAACATACTTGTGTTTGCAGTCGTATTTATAGTAAAAAAAATCGGTACGTACCCCATATGATATGACTTAAACACCCTTACAAAATTTACATTATTTAAACTTCTGTGAACACTCAATTTTTATGTTTTAAAATTATAAATTAATTTGAGATCAACATAAATTTATTTAATTAGGTTTAAAAGCTAAACTTCAATGAACACTCAACTTTTAGATCAACATAAATTTATTTAATTAATTTGAAATTATTTTTATTTGAACCTAATTACTTAAAATTTATTAATTAAAAATTAATTTTAACTTTAAACCTAATTATTTAAAGTTTATTAATTAATAAATTAATTTTAATGTTAAACTTAATTATTTTAAATTTATTATTAATAATTATATTTAAAAAAATATTACTAATTTAAAATATAAAAAACTTAATTTTAACATTAATTGAAATTAAAAACATAGTAAAAAAATAAAGTTAAAATCACGTTTCCCTCATTCGCCAATCCATTTGGCGAATTGGTTACAGGCCCAATTACACATTTGCCTCATTCGGCAATCCATCTAGCGAATTGTTTACAAGCCCTAACACTTTTGCCTATTCGCCAATCCATATGGCGACTGGCGGTTGAAAATATTACTACTTTGATAAAAATTTTGAAACTCTCATTTAATTGGTAAATAGTACACAAAACTTAATTATTATAAAAAAAAATTCTGATCTTGTTTTAACCTAGTTTTTCTAATTTCTGAATAAAGCTGTAGAACATGTGACGGGTAGCTTGTGGGCTTATGACCCAATTTCCATTTTTATTAGTCACTCATTTCGTTTCAACCAGAGCCATGTCTTGCTCTGTTTTTAATAATAAGTTTATTAAAAATTTATTAATTTGTTATTTCATAATGTTAATTTAAAATTTACAGTATAATATAATGAAATATATATAAGTTAAATTTTTAATAATATTAAAAAAATCATTTCACCAAGATAGGGTTTTTTTTAGAAAAAGAAAAGTGAAGTGAATTAAGAAAAGACGTACAAGAAATGTAATAATGAGATTAGGTATGTAGGTAACTATAACCAAAAAGAAATGAATAATGAGATTAGGTATGTAGGTAACTATAACCATAAAGAAATGAAAACTTTGCATGCATCTCTGACCAAAACATATCACTGTATCACTTCATCTGTTTCTATTAGAAGAAGTGTGTCTCACACATCATCTCCTAAACTCTCCATCACTTCATCACCAATGGCTACAGGAAATTCATCTCTTCCCATCTGTTTCTTCAAGATTATTCTTCAAACCAATCTTCAAACTATTGTAACCTTTTCTCTTCATTTACTACTACTCTCTACTCATAAGTATTGTTATATCTGTTTTACCTCTTTTTATTTTAGAAAAATCTAGTTCTAATAGTAATATTTATATTTTACAGAAAATACCAAGCAAGTTTACAAGAAAACACGGTGCTGCTCTACCAAATCCAGTGATGATCAAGCCTCCTGATGGCACTAAATGGAAAGTGTTTTGGAAAAACATCAATGGTGACATTTGGTTTGAAAAAGGTTGGAAAACCTTTACTCGAAATTACTCCCTTCAACATGGTTGTTTGGTAGTCTTTAAATATAAAGAAAGAACTTCAGAGTTAGATGTACTAATTATTGGCCAGAATGGAGTAGAAATTGATTATGATTCTTCATGTAACACTCTTGCTGAAACTGACAATCCTGATCATTGTGATGATGAATCCATTGAGATCTTGAATGTTGATGATAGTGATGATGAATCAGTTGAGATTTTGAATGAATGTCTTAATAAGAAGAAGACTAGACCAAACTCACCATTAGTTTCTCCTAGACCATGTAAGAAAGTTAGAGGTATGTAGATTAAATTTTACTGTTTTTCCTTTTATTATACATAATTTTGTTGGTGAGATTTTCTATTAATATTTTTTATTCATAATGAATTAACAGAAACTTGCATGTAGATTTTGTTTTGTAAACAGAAGTTAGAGTTGAAACCTGAAAATATCAAGCATCATGATTTGAAGCACGGTCACCTAAACATACCCTGACGCATTAAACGTAATCATAAGTATCGGTGCAGGTGTCCGCGTCCACCTGCATCCAGGTGGACGCGGACACGCTGTTTTTCAGCGATCTCGGTGCTACATAGTTTACTTGTCTATTTTAAATTTCACTGTATATATATGCAGGTGAGATTAAGAAGACTATTGGAAAAACTACATCATTGAATTGGCCAAGAGAAAATAGAGCTCAAGAAGTAGCTGCAAAATTCATCTCAAGCAATCCTTTTTTCACTGTTCTCATAAAACCTAATCATCTCTTACATTATGTGTTGGTAAGGTCAAATTCATGCAGTGCTATGTAGTAGAATAATATATGTTGTGAATTGATTGATAATACTACTATACAATGCAGACTGTACCAAATTTAGAAGGGGTTATTGAGAACGAAGAGAAGAATCTGATTCTGCAGATTGGGAAAACATCATGGAATGTGAAATTGCTTCGATTTAAGAAGAATTCAAACTCTCGCTTCCTATCAGCTGGTTGGTCCTTATTTGCAAGTGAAAATCGACTGCAACCGGGAGATGTTTGTGTCTTTGAACTGATAAACAAAGAGGATTTAGTTCTTAAAGTTCATGTTTTCTGAAGTGAAAGTTGTTTATTTAAGTTAGTAACTTTAGCTTTGGTTGTAATTGTGCTTTATTAGGTAACTTTATCTGTGATTTTGAGACAGAATGAATGTTAATTATGCTTAATTACGTAACTTCTAATCATAATGAAACCTTTTGTTATCCTCGAGTTCTAACCATCAAGTTTTAGGTTTGTAAAATATATTCGACGGTTTTAATATGGACTATTATCATGCAATCCTCTAAAAGTTGTTGTTTTTGCCTTTGAAATGAAGCTTAGACGCGTTTTAAAAACTTATTTGGATTTATGAATTATTTGATATTTGCAATTAAGAACCCTCTAAGATTGAATGCAAAACACACATATATCCATAGCTAAAAAACAATTCAAATAATCAACACTTTAATTAATTTAGATAATGAATTAGGATATTGTTTATTTATGAAAAATAAACTTATTACCATGTAAAACACAAGAAAAAAACTAAATAAGAACATGCAATTTAATTATGATTATTTACACGCACACAATTAAGTATGAATTTTTCATAAAGATTATCACTTAGGCAAAAATTAACATTTTAAAAATAATGCTTTAATAAAGAAAAATATAAAACTTAGTATGTTTGCATTGGGACTTTCTATGGAAAAATTGAATTTTTTTGCAAACAAATTTATTGTTTATTTGGAGAGAAAATTTACTTCAAAGGAAGAATGAAGGGAAAGTTCTCTCTGCACTATTGCCTTTCGCAACGGTGGAGAGGCTTATCACGAAACATCATAATGCTCATGGATTCGCACGACTTCTGTTATCTTCTGTAAAGGACTGTTAAAAATCTGTTGGTTAGATGTAGGACTGTTAGTTAATTGGAATGTTAATGCAGTCTGTCATGGATGTGTTAAGTATATGCAGGGCTGTCATGTTAAATTGCTTGCTTGAACTAGTTTATTTACATTGTATTTTAGAAGTTAATTTGGAATGCTAGTTGTGAATTATTGGTTAGCAAAGTCAAATGGTTTTGTTAGTGTTTGTTAGTTAGAAAAAGAGTTTAGGTTAGTTGCAAGGTTAGTTAATTCTGTTATAGTTAAATCGAACATTAAGAAGGACTGTTGAGGTGTTAGATAGTTAGCTTAGCTTGAATTAATGAAAACGAAAGTGAAGCGGATAGTGATATATGGTGGAGCCGTCAGTAAAATGAATCGGACTTAGAGTTAACTCATTTATGCTAGGATTGAATTATTACTGGAAATTAACTTATTTACTGAAATTAATTGATTAGTGATGATATTTTGGAAACAATTAGGATAACCACCTAGTGTCAACGGATGCGAACGATTGACAATTGAATTATGGTGTGTACGTATTAATTGCTGATTTGGTTAATTTTGTTGGTTATGAATTTCAAATGAGAAAAAAAAGGTTAAGTTTGGTTGGATGAAACAAAGTTGGTTACAAGTTGATTTTAACAGTTAAAGGTTAGTTGCTGTTCTGTTAGGCCTTTAGGGAAAATTGGTTTGAAGTTAGTCAATCTATTCATGCCGTTAAGTTAGTTAAGGACATTAGTTTTGGAAATTTGTAATTAGCTTTGCTTGAGCTATTGTATTAAAACTCTGCTGTGTTTTAGGTTCGATGAAGTCAGTTATTTTGTACACTTGAGTCTCTGTTATGTGCAAGAAGCTGGAAATTAAAAATCGGTTATGAGTTGTTGTATAATTTTGTAATTCGTTGTGAATGCAATGTAACTTGTGAAGTGGAAAAAATTGTTATGAGCATTGCCGCAATTTGAATTAATTTAAGCTGAGCTGTCAAAGGTTATCATGCGAAATGCGAATGCATTGTGAGTTTAAATTATGAGTTGTGCAACATGTTTAAAAGGCACTGTGCTTGGTTAATTGTTGTTGAGATTCTGTTATTGAAACTTGATGCTATGTAATTCTCTCTGCTGGTATTATTGTGAATTCCACTGTCTGAAATATCTACCAATTGCATAACACATGCGGAAATCTCCGCATCGAGTACCTCGTGCGATTCTCCACTACAACCAGCTGTGCAGTTATGAGCTATGCTTGTGTTTCAAATCCCAGTTACATATTACTAGCTCATTCTTTCTTTGTTATTTTTCATGGATTGGATTAATGCTGGGTGTATATTAACAACAATCTGAGCAAGGAATTGTAATTTCAATGACAGCAATCTCAAGAACCAGCTGTGCACATGACCCTGAATTTGGTACTTATGTTCACTCAAGATGAAAGAAGAAAAACTCAAACTAAGCAACAGCGTCAACTTCATGCATTTTATATATGTTATGCGTTATCGGGAAAAAAATCATTGCATTGTGATATAATCTTGCTGAATCAAAACTGCTCGAGCCCATGAGACTATGACACAAAATAGCAACAATAATAGATTGATTTGTTACTTTATCAGTTGACATAAATTATATAAACTATATGACAATTAGACAAAAAGGTGTAATGATATGTAAGTTGAAAAGATAGTGTATGGCATGCATTAAAAGAAAGACAAAAGCATCGCCAAATGGTTGGGACCTAAAAACAATGGCTAGACAAAGATAGGTTTGGTATGGACAGACATAATTAGAAAGAATATAGAACTGTTACACAATAATTTTATGGGAGGATCTTAATTCCTAAACTTGATGGAAATAGAACTATCAATCATCTGCATATAATTTGAGTGAGAGGTGATTACCAACGCATGAAGCCAACCAACATAATAAAAAAACGTTTACCAAGGGTGAGATTTCATAGAAATTTGATCCATAAAGAATCGACTAACCAAAATATAGTGTGCCCTTAACCAAAGTCCAAGATGCGGAATGACTCAAACTTGCAAGTTGTAAGTCAATGGCTTGTTTTTTAAACAAAGACCTTTGAATCAATGATGTGTAATGCACAACGAATGTCCTATGATGGATGAATAGGGCATGTGAATTATGCAGATGAAATGAGCAATAAGGAAGACAAAAAATAAAATAAAAAGTAAGGCAAATTTTGAGGGCCCCTATTTAATCTTCTTGAGCCTGAACGCGGAAATTGCGGCAACTTTTCGAATATTAAAGGTAGAAGAGGATTAAATACAAGAATATCCAAAAATTTGTCCGTTGAGAATGAAGATGTAATATGTGAAATGCAAGTGTATTAGGGACAAGCAGGTAAACTTTCGTAGGCTCAGCTGTTGGAGATTGACTGAAGTATCTGTTGGGGAAACAAGGTCAGTGACGTGATTATGCAATACATGTTTGATTTTTTATGATGCATGAAGCCATGTAAACCGTGCAGCCATGTGAGTTGTCGGTAAACTCTAATTCTGGTATGGTGATCAATTGAATCAAGGGATTTGTAAGTTAGGTAAGAGAGTTTCAGGATGCCCCTGCAGTTGGATGTTTTAATTGAATCCTCTGTAATAGAGATGTCAAATTGTTGGACATAAATCATCAACACAAAAGTTGCAAACAAGGCAACAACCATATGGGTTGAAAAAAAAGATCCTCAACCACAAAGGTTGGGAAAAGCTCGACAACCGCGAGGGTTGGTAAAAGGTTATCAACCATGGAGATTATAAAAAAGGTCACCAACCACAGAGGTCCAAAATATTTATCAACCACGAAGATTGAAAAAAAGGCCGCCAACCACGGAGGTTGCAAAAATAGGTCACCAACCACAGAGGTTGGAAAAAAGGGTTCTCAACCACGAAGATTAGAAAAAGGGATCGCCAACCATGAAGGTTGGAAAAAGATCAACAAAAATGACAGTTGGAAAAAGATCAACAACCGTGAAGGTTGGAAAAGAGGGTCCTCGACCACAAAGGTTGAAAAAAGGGATCGTCAACCATGAAGGTTAAAAAAGGATACCAAGCAGCTAGGCTTTAAAAGATGCCAAGCAAGTTGGGCTTTCAGGGATGTACCAAACAATACTGGACTTTAAAAGACACCTAGTAAATTTGGATTTTGGATTTGCCAATAATGTTGGGCTTTGGTTTTTCTAGTTTCTTTTGCAACGCTTCATGTTATGCTAGATGAATGCGATGATATGTATGAGTCAAGCGTCATGATTAATGCATATTGACGACTTATGTACTAGTTGACCAGATGCTTATGTGGGTGGTGGTGGGAGATTTAGGGCTGGATATAGGCCATAAAGACATGATTCTATGGCACCTACATCAAGATCAAGAGTTCTTCACACACCTCTACGCTTGATTTGAGAACTGGAGAGAGCTTGTGCCTGCTCTGTTCCAGTCTGTTGGGTATCTGCATGGATTACCCCAATCACAAGTTAGGAAGCAGTTTTGTCATAGGACGATCTCAATTTGATCTGCCCTAGTGTCTTAAAATTGTATCCATCTGATTAATCAATTCTGAGAGTGTTTGACTTCTCGTGCTCTTGAGGTGGCCTACCCCAATACAAGCCTTGAAGTAATTTTGCCCCTGGTTGGCTGATCTTGGAGAAATTTTTCGAATCTTGACCTGATTGCCCCAGATTGACTGAATCTTGAATCGACTTGTCTTTTGCTTAACAGAGTTCCCATGAGTTTTTCTCCTTAGTGTTTAATCAAACTTTCCATTGTGGAATCTTTTTTGATGTCAAGCGCTTGTTCGCAAGTAAAAAGTGTTTGTTTTGAAAATGATAATTCTAATGTTATGCTTATGTTAGTTTTTACATCCAAGTATGTTCACTGAGACTATGACATATAACGAATGAATCACTAGTTAGAGTGTCATATCAGTACCAACACAAATGTTAAGCAAATCCTTAGGAGTCAGCTTTGACACGATCTCACTGTAGTATGCTTTCGAAATAAACCCTGCTTCAATTAGGTCTTTTAAGGGTTGTAACGTGACCTGGTTCACGGTTTCAGACAAAAGGATATAAGGCTCAAAATTTATTTTAACTCACCCATTCTCCTTAATGTTCTCCAGTCCTACATTCAGCTATCTTGGTACAAGTGTTCATTTTTCAAAAGGATTTTTATGGTTAAAGTGATGGTGAAGGAACCAACAAGGTTTTCGGAGTAGCAGTCACTCACACTACTACAAAAATGATTTTTGGCAGTGTAGAAAAGGCATCACTTTCTGTAAAAACGCTGCTAAAGAGTCAGGAAAAAAAAAAGAAAAAAAAGAGCTGACTTTAGACAGCGCTTTTAGAAAAGCGCTGCTAAAGGTGACAGTTATGGCTAACAATAGAAAGCGCTTTATAAAAAGCGTTGCTAAATGGGGTACCTACGAAAGCGCTTTCTAAAAGCGCTGCTAAATGGGGTACCTACGAAAGCGCTTTCTAAAAGCGCTGCTAAATGGGGTACATACGAGAGCGCTTTTAGAAAGCGCTACTAAAGGGGTAACCTACGAAAGTGCTTTCTAAAAGCGCTGCTAAAGGTGGCAGTAAAGGGGGTACATAAGAAAACGCTTTCAGAAAAGCGCTGTTAAAGGGTGTACAAAAGAAAACGCTTTTATAAAAGCGCTGCTATAGGGCCTGCCTAAGGCAGACCTTAGAGAGCGCTTTTATAAAGCGCTGCTAAAGGCCATGTAGAAGCGCTGCCTTATGTTTAAGTAGCATAAATTTAAAAAACTTAGAATTTTTCAAAATAGAACAGTCTTTTCTTAAAGCTTCGCTACCACTCGCAATAGTGCCCTACTCCCTCTGTCCACCACTTCCGTCCGTTGTGTTCGTCCGGGCGCCACAAACCGTCGCCGTCCTCAGTAGTTGTCCGTCGTGTTCTGCATTTCCGCCTCCGTCCATCCGTTTCGTCCGTCCGTCTTCATCCTCCACCTCCTCTGTCATCCATTTCCACCATTTTTAAGGTATTTGAAGTTTTTTTAAAATGTTGTTGATAGAAACAAATGATGTTGAAGTTGTTGTTGTTAGTGTTGATGTTAATGTTGTTGTTGATGTTGTTAATGGAAACAAATGATGTTGTTGCATGTTATTCTCAGTGCCTTTAGATATTATTATTGTTGAGTAGTTTCTAGGAGGCTTACATCATGTATCTAAATAGGAACCATATTGGGGATGTTCATTATCTAGTTAGGATGGGCAATCTTGTAGGTTCAAGAACTTGGGTTGGATGTATTCCACCTACGGCAGGCTCTACTTTGTGTAATGTTTCTTCAGTCTAATGAAATATGTTTCCTTTAAAAAAAACTATATCATGTTAATAAAATGTAAACAAATTAGTGAGTACATGGCATGGTATATATTGATTCCAACTTTATATCTCTTAAAAAATAGGTTACTAGTTAACTCACATGAATGAACATCTTTTTCAAACTTCCAGCATACTCAATCATCCCCTAACACATATCCCAACACAATCTACTTACACCAACATACCTCAACCGTTTATTAACATACACTATAAAAACATGTTTAACATACAACAACAACGAGGAAAAGGTACTTGTCATTCATTTGATATGTACTTGTCATTCATTTAATAAGTGTGTTTTTTTGAATTACAGGTATTATGGCTAACAACGAGGAATACTCACATGATACTCCTTTAGAGGGTGGAAACGAACCAGTACATGATGTGGAAGGAGATATTTCATGAGGAATAACGATTATGAAGGGAATCATTCGTGCGAGAGATAAAGGTATAAAATATGATCTGCATTGGAATGAAACGAACCAATTAAATGAGCCTAACGGTGCGATGTTAACAAGTTACATTGGTGCACTTGTTCGCTCGCAAATTCCAATCACTTGTGATAATTGGAGAATTTCATCGTTGAAACCCGCTAAAGAAAAAATATGGAGTGAGATACAGGTATCATATCTGACATTATTTATTTTTGTTGACGGTTATATCTTTAAATGATTTATACTAACACACTATATGTATGTTAATTTGTTTAATTTGCAGAGGTCTTTTAATATTGATGATAACCGAAAAAAATATTATCTTCAATTAGCTGGAAAAAGACTTAGAGGATTTCGAGCATTTTTAACGAACAAGTTTCTTAAGGATTCTGATGGAAACTTTGTTGAGTCAGAGCGACCAAAGAAGTATGTGGATTTGATTTCACTTGAAGAATGAGAGACTTTTGTTGCCAAGAGAAGAACCAAAGAATTCCATGTAATTTTATCTTATCATGAACAATGTATAATATATATACTTATTTCACATGAGTTCTGATACGACTTAAACTTATTTTTTTCAGGTTGTGAGTGACATAAATCGGCAACGAGCATCAAAACCCGCGCATCCATACAAAAAAGGGCGTTTGGGATATGCGCGCTTACAACAGAAAATAGTAAGTATATATAAATGCTTTATTAGGATGAAATTAAAATACGAGAAAACTGAAACTTATTATCTCGTCTTAATGTGCAATTAGAAGAGGAGAAAAGTGATGCAACATCTGTTCTAGAATATGTTTTGTGGAAGGCTGCTCGTGTGGGTAGAGATGGAGTTGTTCAGGAAGATGTTCAACAAGTTTTTGAGCAATGTGTAAGTATAACATTAGTTCTGTCATAAACTCAAAAGTGTAGTAACATATAATATATTTATGCTTTTTAATCCACACTGATATTTTTCTACATTTTAGGAGAGTCTATCCCAGACTATAACTGCATCTGAAGACCATGATTGCAGGTGCCTACTCAGTCGAGTATTAAATGTTCCTGAGTATACTGGTTGTATGAGGGGTAAGGGGTTTGGTGTCACTCCAACAAAATTGTATAAGAATCCAAAGAAAAAAAATCCGACCAATAAAGAAGTCATGGAGTCGTTGGAAGAATTGAGAGCTCAAGTTCGTGAATTGCAAAAGGACAAAGAGAGATACATTTCAGAAAGGCGCGGTTATGAGTTTAAGGATACTAGTGACAAAGATAGTATCAATTGTAATTTTCAGCAGAAACTTCCCGAGGTAACTATATATATATATATATATATATATATATATATATATATATATATATATATATATATATATATATATATATATATATATATATATATATATATATATATATATATATATATATATATATATATATATATATATATATATATATATATATATATATATATATATATATATATATATATATATATATATATATATATATATATATATATATATATATATATACATATATATATATATATATATATATATATATATATATATATATATATATATATATATATATATATATATATATATATATATATATATATATATTACATTGAAATTAATTTAGCATTATTTTCTGAATTGACATATATACACATTAATCGTATTCATTATTGGTTTAGGGCATTTCACCATAAACCGCTCCCAGTTGGATTTTTGAAGGTATCAATTGATATTGCTTTAGAGCGAGATGCGTTATTGCCTATACCAGATGATATTTCGGATGCAACATTGGTGGGAGACGCAATAGGATCATATGTTTCATGGCCCTCAAATTTCATTTTCATAGATGATGAGATACGTTGAACACCATTATGAACCTTTTAGTATTCAAATGTTTTACTACATGTAAGTTATTCTTACATTTACGTGAACACCATTATTTACATGATAATATTAGACTCCTACAAAATCCAAACAAAAAGATAAGGGGATTATTGTGCGGGAAACCGAGTCAGATGCATCAAAAAAACAGGTACATTAATTGATATATATGAATAAAAAATCTGAATTATATCCTCCAATTTTTAGATTACCTAACTTATATGATATTTAGATTCAAGCTCAAGAGATGCAAGAAGTCAGCAAGGATAAGATGCCTGAATCTAGCAAGGTGTCCAACAAAAAAAGGTTGAGCCTAAAAAAACATATGTTCCTCGATTTAGGTTGTGCCTTGAAACATATGTCGAAACAACATATGTGGTGGAGGGTGGCATTCGTCAAATACATATGGAAGAAGGTATTTTTGGATTTTCTTATGATGAAACAATTGCTAAAGAGGATTTGGATCAGGTTTTCCAACATTCTGAATTGGGCATCGGTGTTATTCATTCATACATCAGACATTCCGATCAATTTTAATTAAATATATAATTGATCAATTTATTTGCTCATTACAATTAATATTAATCCTAATGTTGTTTATGTTTTTATTTAAGGTTCTTGTATGAAAGGTTGTTGATCCCACATCAATTGACAAAAAGGTTCTCATTCTTATCTTCTAGATGTATCAATGCACGATTAATCGAACACAATCTAGATGCAGTCAGAGATTACATAGTCCGAGCATTTATGGCCACGAATACAGAAAAGTTGTATTTTTTGCCATATAATATTGGTCATGGGTTAGATTTCATTCTAATTTCATTTATTATAATTATTCTTTTTAAACATTCTCTATAACATTTTCATTTAAAATTTTATCTTATTTTATAGTGGACATTGGTTGTTGGCCGCGATTAATCCTGTAACACCTCGTTTTCCAAAATTAAAATAAGACAATTACATCAAACAATTATTAGAGTTCTCCCCAAAACGGGATGTCACTTTTTGCAAAAATTCCACAAAACATTTCTTTCAAATACTTTTCAACAAAAATACAGCGGAAAAAGTTTATCACGTAAACATGTATACATAAACATCATCTACATCAATTCGGCCATCTGCCCAAAATAGACAAACATATACATATCAACAGATCCAACAAAACATGATACGACACGAAGTCAAACATAATCATCAAATAGATAAATAACTCCCAAAATCCCCGTGTTACGTATCAGAGCATCCCTACGACTCGACTCGCCACAATCCAAGCTAGCTACGCACCTGGATTGTCTGTACTTCCGAAGAAGCACAGACCACAACAACAACAACGAGGGGTGAGAAATCACGATCAAAATATAACGGTAATAATGTACATGAATAAAGGCAGAAACATATAAACATCATTTCACATACATCAAATCTGGACCTACTGTCCCACGCCAACACAACACACATAACAATGCAACACATGCAACTCGACACAATGATATGCGGTACTGACTCAAACTCAGGATAGATTTCATACACTCATCTGAGCAACGATCTATCCCTACCACGCTCCTCCTGAGCCCATATAATCAATCTCAGGATAGATCGCATACACTCCATCTGAGCAACGATCTATCCCTACCACGCTCCTCCTGAGCCCATATAATCAATCTCAGGATAGATCGCATACACTTCATCTGAGCAATGATCTATCCCTACCACGCTCCCCATTTGGAGCACGGATGAATCACATACGCCCCATTTGAGCAATGATTCAAATCCCGTCCACGCTCCCTATTTGGAGCACGGGTGAATCACATACGCCCCATCTGAGCCATGATTCAATCCCGTCCACATGCTATGCAAGACACCAATGCACAACAACGCAAGCACTCACGGTGCACACGATCCTACTAATCCATTTTATCACACATCACATACACACCAAGCACACAAGGTGCATACGATCCTACTGATCCATTTCATCATATATCACATATACTTATATTTATATGCATATATTCCACACATCACCATATACATGTACCATAACATGCACCAATTCATATATCATACTCACACGAATGTCACGAAATTCACGTTCCGACACCACACATACGCTCACCTCAACTCACTAACAAGCTCATCATCAAACATGACCAACAAGGGTCCAAAACCACAAAGGAATCAAAATAGAACAGCAGCAAAACACAAACTGCTATCGGGCTCGCTGGCACATTCGCCTGGCGAAGCCCCACAGTGAACACTCGCTGGCCCATTCGCTTGGCGAAACCCCGCAGCGAATACTTGCTGGAGCTCGCCCAGCGAAACCCCTGGTGAAGCCAGACAGTAGCTACTGGCAGCACTCGCTGCCCAGTTCGCCTGGCGAAGGCTCGCCCCCTCATTCGCCCAGCGAATACTGGCGAACACCTGCGATTTCAGAAAAATCTCACTGATCAGAATCAGCCATTCTCTCCGAACTCGCCCGATTTTACCAAAATCAGCTTCTAACACGACTAACCAACATTCTGAGACTTAACTCCAAAATCTGTTCTCCATTCCATCCGATAAAACTTCAGCTCTACTCAATTAATCAACTTCTGGCTTAAAACGGTAAACTACCGGAAACCCCAAATCAACCCAACATCTACATGCAATGGATGAATCATCTCAGCAGCAATCAAAATCACAACAACATATCAATTCGATTCATCAAAAACCTACGGGGTTAGGGAAACCCTCTTCTACCAATTATTCATGCATTACCGAAATTTAACCGATTCTCCCCCCCCCCCCCCTTACCTCAAATGCAGCTCTGGTCGAAGAAACTTCAAGAATTCCATAGCCAAGTTCCTCTTGCTTCTTCCTCCAACCAACTCTCTCTTTTGCTAGCTCAAGCGTGTTCTTCTTGATCGTTCTTCCTCTTTTTCCCTTCTACCATGCTTCTCTTCTCATGTGTGCTCTTTCTCTCTATTCCTTTTCCGATTTCCACAATTGCCCCTAATACACCAAAAATCCTCTTTTTAATTCCAATAATAATATTTCCTCATTTTCTTAATTCCAAAATTAATATTAAAACCTCATAATATCAATATTAATAATAATAATAATAATAATATCAATATTAATATTAATTATTAATTATTATCATTATCGATTATATAATATTAATACTATGCTCCTTATTTTCTCAACAACTTTCCACACAACGCACGCTGAAAAATGGAATAACACTGGAAAAACGAGATAATTAAAATGGGCGTTACAACTCTCCCCCACTTTAATTATTTTCGTCCTCGAAGAACACCTGATGGAAACAATTCTGGATACGCTTCTCGCATCTTGTTTTCCAATTCCCAGGTCACACTGCCTCCTGCAGCACCTCCCCAAGCCACTCTCACCAAAGGTATCTCTTTCCCTTTGAGTCGCTTCATCTTACGATCCTCGATTCTCAGTGGCATCGCCTCAACCGTTAGATTCTCCCTAACTTGAACATCATCTTTCTGAATCACGTGAGACGGATCCGATACATACTTCCGAAGTTGCGACACATGAAACACGTCATGTAAGTTCGAAAGCTTCGGCGACAACGCCACCCTATAAGCCACAACACCAATCCTTTGCAAAATCTGATACGGCCCAATAAACTTTGGATCCAGCTTCTTGGACTTCAATGCACGACCTACACCGGTCACTGGGTTAATCTTCAAGAACACATGATCACCTTCACTGAATTCCAACTCCTTCCTTTGGTTATCATGATAACTCTTCTTCCTATCTTGAGACGCTTTCATCTTCTCTTGAATCATGTGAACTGTATCAGTAGTCTGCTGTACCAACTCTGGTCCCAAAACAACATTCTCACCTGACTCATACCAACACAGAGGAGTTCTGCACCTCCTACCATAAAAAGCCTCAAACGGTGCCATTCCAATACTAGAATAGTAACTGTTGTTGTACGTGAACTCTACTAATGGCAAATGAGTATCCCACACACCACCTTTTTCCAACACACATGCCCGTAACAACTCCTCCAGCGTCTGAATATTCCTTTCTGACTGGCCATCAATTTGCGGATGATAAGCTAAACTCAGCTTCAACTTAGTACCCAAAGCCTCCTGCAAACTCTTCCAAAATTCTGACGTAAACCTTGGATCTCTATCCAACACGATACTCGACAAAACACCATGCAGCTTCACAATCACCCGAATATAAATCTCTGTTAGCTTCTCCAACGGAAAACTGATACTGATCGGTACAAAATGTGCAGACTTCGTAAGCCGATCCACAATCACCCAAATGGCATCAAATCCTCTTGTCGTGTTCGGCAATCCTGTAACAAAATCCATGGTGATACAATCCTGAAGGTGAGAAAATACTTAGAAGGGGGGGGGGGGGTTGAATAAGGATTTAGAAAATATTATGGAAATAAAAACACAAATATTTTTATCCTGGTTCGTTAAACTCAACTAATCCAGTCCACCCTATCTAGAGTGATTTTCCTTTCTCCACAAGGACTTAATCCACTATAATCAAACTGATTACAATAACAACCACTAAGAACAACTGTCTTAGTCTTCTCAAGAACTACTGACCACAACTTGGTCTTCTCAAGGAACTTTTACAATCAAATGTAAACTAAACAAGTGTTTGAAATGCTTCTAAGAAAGCTATATCACAACTGTGATTTACACTTAAGTTTAAGAACGAATGAAACTATTCAATCAAAGAATAATAATTTGTATGAGAGCTTTGAGAGATTTTTTAATGAATTTGTCAAAATACGTCAATGTTCGTCAACTGAAGAAAGTTGTTGAAGGCTTGCTTTTATAGACTTAGAAGTCTAATACATTGCAAGCTTGAAGACTGTGTACTGAAAAGTAGCTGTAGCCTTTTATCTTCACATAACTTGACCTTTCCCAGAATTAGAACTTTCAGAGAAATCCTTTTTGCCTGAGTTCTTGTGTCTAGCATAAAAGAGGAAAGAGTCATTTGGCATAACCAACAGATATAACTTTGAATAATCTTCTTCAACAAGTTTCTATCTCACAGCAATTAATCATCAGAGCCTTGAGTGATCAGAGTCTTTGATGTTCTCAGAGTTTGCTGTATCAGAGTGTTGCAGCAATAGCGTGCTTCAGCGTGAGTGATGGTCAGAGCAGAGTTTAGAGATCAGATCCTCTGTACTTGCAGCAAACAGTACTATGATAGTCTTCTGAAAAATAATGCCTGAAACTCTTCATACAAAGTCTTCAGTCTACGCTTCAGATGCTTCTGTAGCTTCTGCTTCAAAGTCTTCTGTAGGGAGCGCTCAGAGTCTTCTATAGAGATGCTTCTGACGCTTCAGAGCCTTGCGTAGTTCAACGTTCAGATCCATTTTTGCTTTCAGAAGAATATTAAATTTAATATCTGCAGCAAAAATACTTGAACAAATTTAGAGTATATAATTTCTTAATACAAAATTTCATTAGTGTTATCATCAAAACATAGAGATATAACTAAGAACCAATCTGTGTTCTAACAAATCCCACTTCCAAACTGGAATCTCTAACGGTTGCATCAATCCACTAGGCTTCTGGTGCTCCACCTTCGATTTCTGACACGTCAAACAGGCATAAACAAAACGAGCGATATCTCTTTTCATACCAGACCACCAAAACAACTTCTTCAAATCATGATACATCTTCGTAGCACCCGGATGGATACTCAGGCTACTACGATGTCCTTCGTCCAAAATTGACTTCTTCAGTTCGTCATTATCCGGCACACAAATCTTGCCCCGAAATCTCAACACACCTGTACTGTCCAATTTGAAATAACTACCAGAGTCACCTTCGGCTCCTCGCATCGAATCTACCAATTTCACATCCAGCTTCTGGTTTTCTCTAATCATATCCAAGAAATCATTCCTCACTTGCAACTTGCCCAACATCACACCATCTGCCGTAAATTCACAAACCATGCTTAGATCTCTGAATTGCTCAATTAGCTCCATCTCCTTCACCATCAAAGCCGACATATGAATTGTCTTCCGGCTCAAAGCATCCGCAACAACATTCGCTTTTCCTGGATGATAATTTAGACTGAAATCATAATCCTTCAAGAATTCCAACCATCTTCTCTGTCGCATATTCAGCTCCTTCTGATCAAATAGATACTTCAAGCTCTTATGATCACTGAACACCTCAAACCTCGAACCATACAAATAATGCCTCCAGATCTTCAACGCAAAAACCACCGCAGCCAATTCAAGGTCATGAGTAGGATAATTTCGCTCATGCACCCTCAATTGCCGCGAAGCATAAGCTACCACTTTTCCATTCTGCATAAGAACTCCGCCTAATCCCATCTTAGACGCATCATAATACACCACAAAAGGCTCACTCGGATTTAGCAATACTAACACCGGCGCTGAAGTCAATCTCTTTTTCAGCTCCTCAAAACTCTCTTCACAGGCAACATCCCACACAAAAGCTTGATCCTTCCTTGTTAACTGAGTCAATGGCAACGCCAAACTAGAAAATCCTTCAATAAATCTCCGGTAATACCCTGATAAACCCAAAAAGCTTCTAACTTCCGATGCTGTCTTCGGTGGTTCCCATTGCAACACCGCACTCATCTTTGACGGATCTACCGATATACCATCACCAGAAATCACATGCCCCAATAAACTCACCGTCTTCAACCAAAACTCTCACTTGGACAGTTTCACAAACAACTTATTATCCTTCAACACTTGCAAAGCAATCCTCAAATGTCCTGCATGCTCTTCCTTAGATTTCGAATAAATTATTATATCATCAATGAACACAATAATAAACTGATCCAAATAAGAATGGAAAATCCGGTTCATGTACTCCATAAACACTCCCGGCGCATTAGACACTCCAAAAGGCATTATCGCATACTCGTAATGTCCGTAACGAGTCCTAAACGCCGTCTTCTGAATATCACCTTCTTTCACTCTGATCTGATGGTAACTCGACCTCAAATCAATCTTACTGAACACACGAGCTCCCACCAACTGATCCATCAAATCATCAATCCTTAGAAGAGGATATTTGTTCTTGATAGTTACTTTATTCAACTGACGGTAATCGATGCACAGACGCATACTACCATCCTTCTTCTTCACCAACAACACTGGAGCTCCCCACGGAGACACACTCGGTCTGATAAACTTTCTATCCAACAACTCTCCAATATGAGATTTCAACTCGGCCAATTCCATTGCTGACATCATGTACGACACCATAGAAATAGGCCTCGTACCAGGAACAAGATCAATGCTAAACTAAACTTATCTCTTCGGAGGTAATTCCGTAATATCATCAGGGAACACTTCTGGAAACTCATTCACCACCACCAACTCTTCCAACAAAGCCTTGCTGTCAATCGATAACGATGCAAATAGAGCAAACACCTTAGCTTCGTCTTCTAACAAAACCCTCAATTCCTTATTAAACAAAGAATCTGCCAATGCTTCCTCTTCCGGAGTAAGGAACAATAACACCTTCCAAAAACAATCAATGTAAACTCGGTTGAACTCCAACCAGTTCATACCCAGAATAATATCCAAACCACCAAGTGGTAAACAAATCAGATCTACCCCAAAATCTCTACCGAAGATAGTCAGTGGACACTTCAAACACACCAAAGAAATAGTCACTGAACCAATAGAGGGAGTTTCAATAGTCATCCGCCGCTCAAGAGTAGATGGCACCAAACTTATCCTCTTCACACAATCAACAGAAATGAACGAGTGGGTTGCACCCGTATCAATCATAGCAGTCAAGGGAACATTATTGATAAAACAAGTACCTTTGATAGAACGCTCCTCGTCCGCTGATTGAGTTCCCACCACAACAAACACTTTACCACTGACCTGAGGCGTCTGAGACCTCCTCGGCTTCTCACAATGAGTGCTAATATGACCTTTCTCACCACAGTTATAGCAAGTAGGCATATTAGTCCTGCACTCCGCCATCACATGGCCTGGCTTCCCACACTTGAAGCACTTCTTCGCTTCATGAAGACAATCACTAACATGATGCCTAATGACACCGCACCGATAACATTTCAAATCCATCGATGCTCTCCTCTCTCTGAACTTCTTATCAGCAATGGCCTTCCGCTTTCCTTTATCAGCCAGAACACTGTAAGGAGTACCACCAAACCTCAGCTTGCCCTTACGGTCATTCACCGCCTTATAGTGTGCAATCCTTGCCAGGTTGTCATTATCATAAATCCTGCTTCTGCTCACTAGCTCAGGATAGCTCCTGATCTTCTGACAAGCGATTCCCATCTTAATCTTCGCACGCAGCCCGTTCTCAAACTTCAAACACTTGGAAGTCATTGCCTCATTAATATTATAATGGGGACAATACTGTGCTAGCTCTTCAAATCTAGCAACATACTCTGCTACCGACAGGTTACCCTGCTTTAGCTCCAGAAAATCAATCTCCTTAGCACTTCTGATGTCTTCTGGGAAATACTTCTCCAGAAAAATCATCTGAACCACCTCCCAAGTAACGGCAGTTCCTGCAGCCTCCAATCTTTAGCGACTGTTGTCCCACCAAGCTTCAGCTTCACCTTCCAGCATGTGAGTACCAAACCTCACCTTCTGCTCATCACTGTAACCCATGGTCCTGAAGATCTTCTCAATCGCTTTCAGCCACTTCTGTGCTGCTTCAGGATCCAAAATCCCTCTTTCAAACTTCGGTGGCTTATTATTCTGAAACTGCGTCAAATCTCTGAATTGCGCACCCGCAGCCAGATTCTGATTGGCAACCACTTGCGCCATTGCTTGCATAGTTGCAGCCAAAGAAGCATCATTCCATCCCGCCATACTGCTCAACCAAACAACACTGGGTTAATAGAAAAACAAATAAACTCTATCCTATAGACAGACTCGACTACTACACTGGCCGGACGGACCGATCTGCTCTGATACCAGCTTGTAACACCCCGTTTCCCAAAATTAAAATAAGACAATTACATCAAACAATTATCAGAGTTTTCGCCAAAACGGGATGTCACTTTTCGCAAAAATTCCACAAAACCTTTCTTTCAAATAATTTTCAACAATAACACAACGGAAAAAGTTTATCACGTAAACATATATACATAAACATCATCTACATCAATTCGGCCATCTGCCCAAAATAGACAAACATATACATATCAACAGATCCAACAAAACATGATACGACACAGAGTCAAACATAATCATCAAACAGATAAATAACTCCTAAAAGCCCCGTGTTATGTATCCGAGCATCCCTACGACTCGACTCGCCACAATCCAAGCTAGCTACGCACCTGGATTGTCTGTACTTCCGAAGAAGCACAGACCACAACAACAACAACGACGGGTGAGAAATCACGATCAAAATATAACGGTAATAATGTACATGAATAAATGCAAAAACATATAAACATCATTTCACATACATCAAATCCGGACCTACTGTCCCACGCCAACACAACATACATAACAATGCAACACATGCAACTCGACACAATGATATGCGGTACCGACTCAAACTCAGGATAGATCGCATACACTCCATCTGAGCAACGATCTATCCCTACCACGCTCCTCCTGAGCCCATATAATCAATCTTAGGATAGATCGCATACACTCCATCTGAGCAACGATCTATCCCTACCACGCTCCTCCTAAGCCCATATAATCAATCTCAGGATAGATCGCATACACTCCATCTGAGCAACGATCTATCCCTACCACGTTCCCCATTTGGAGCACGGGTGAATCACATACGCCCCATCTGAGCAATGATTCAAATCCCGTCCACGCTCCCCATTTGAAGCATGGGTGAATCACATACGCCCCATCTGAGCCATGATTCAATCCCGTCCACATGCTATGCAAGACACCAATGCTCAACAACACAAGCACTCACGGTGCACACGATCCTACTGATCCATTTTATCACACATCACATACACATCAAGCACACAAGGTGCATACGATCCTACTGATCCATTTCATCATATATCACATATACTTATATTTATATGCATATATTCCACACATCACCACATACATGTACCATAACATGCACTAATTCAGATATCATACTCACACGAATGTCACGGAATTCACGTTCCGACACCACACATACGCTCACCTCAGCTCACTAACAAGCTCATCATCAAACATGACCAACAAGGGTCCAAAACCACAAAGGAATCAAAACAGAACAACAACAAAACACAAACTGTTGTCGGGCTCGCTGGCACATTCGCTTGGAAAAGCCCCGCAACGAACACTCGTTGGTCCATTTGCCTGGCGAAACCTTGCAGTGAATACTCGCTGGAGCTCGCCCAGCGAAACCCCTGGCGAAGCCAGACAGTAGCTACTTGCAGCACTCGCTGCCCAGTTCGCCTGGCGAAGGCTCGCCCCCTCATTCACCCAGCGAATACTGGCGAACACCTGCGATTTCAGAAAAATCTCACTGATCAGAATCAGCCATTCTCTCCGAACTCGCCCGATTTTACCAAAATCAGATCCTAACACGACTAACCAACATTCTAAGACTTAACTCCAAAATCTATTCTCCATTCCATCCGATAAAACTTCAGCTCTACTAAATTAATCAACTTCCGGCTTAAAACGGTAAACTACCGGAAACCTCAAATCAACCCAACATCTACATGCAATGGATGAATCATCTCAGCAGCAATCAAAATCACAACAACATATCAATTTGATTCATCAAAAACCTATGGGGTTAGGGAAATCCCCTTCTACCAATTATTCATGCATTACCGAAATTTAACCGATTCTCCCCCCCCCCCTTACCTCAAATGCAGCTCTGATCGAAGAAACTTCAAGAATTCCACAGCCAAGTTCCTCTTGCTTCTTCCTCCAACCAACTCTTTCTTTTGCTAGCTCAAGCGTGTTCTTCTTGATCGTTCTTCCTCTTTTTCCCTTCTACCGTGCTTCTCTTCTCATGTGTGCTCTTTCTCTCTATTCCTTTTCCAATTTCCACAATTGCCCCTAATACCCCAAAAATCCTCTTTTTAATTCCAATAATTCCAATAATAATATTTCCTCATTTTCTTAATTCCAAAATTAATATTAAAACCTCATAATATCAATATTAATAATAATAATAATAATACTAATATCAACATTAATATTAATTATTAATTATTATCATTATCGATTATATAATATTAATACTATGTTCCTTATTTCCTTAACAACTTTCCACACAACACACACTGAAAAATGGAATAACACTGGAAAAACGAGATAATTAAAATGGGCGTTACAAATACGATAAAAGAAATTGTGTATTATTTGGATTTATTGGATGGGGATCAAACAAAATATCCTGATATGAAGAAGATGGTTGATATGTGAGTGATGAGATTGTTCTGAATAATTTGTGTATATCTTTATTTATTATGTGAGATTGCTATAAATATTCGTTTATATTATGTTTAGAGCTATACAAATATTTTGATCACAAAGACAAGCAAGAGTACCAAAAAGTAAGGCTAACAACATTAGTTGGATCAGAGTGCAGGTATATTTTCATGATTTTGATTATTATAGTGATGTTGTTTGCTAAAACTAGTTAAACTATATATCCTGATATGTATTCGTATTTTTTTTCCATGTGTGGTGTCCTCGTCAGCATAATGGTATTGATTGCGACTATTTTTTATTGAGGTTTGTGAAGGAAATTATTCATTCGGGCCAAATAGAGATTCCAAACATGGTATGGATTTATAAGTTATATGATTTATTTTGTTATTTAACTGGTATTTCATCTAAGTAATTAGTTTTAACTAAATTATGCATGTTATGTTATATTATGTAGTACTTTGATGAATTCAAGTGTGACACTTACTCGAAAGAAAAATTGGAAGAAATTAAGGAGGAATGGTGTCAATACATTCTTGAGATGAGAATTATATAAGGTATATTGTCTTTATGTCTTTTGATCGGAGATTTGCGTTGTTGTGATATTCTGTACATACTATTGGATAATTATAGTTCTGGAAGTCGTATATAGTTTTGGAATTTATTGATATACTTCTAGATCGAAGTCATATTGTGTTGTTGTGAGGATCCGTACTTATGGAATTTTTGATTATATGTATAGTGAATATTGTGATATTATCGGTTTTGGAATATATTTTATAAGTATGGATCGTTTCTGTTGATTGATAATATACATATAAGGCCTATGTGTTGAAATAAAGGATTGTGTTGAATTACAATGATTGTCAAAAGGTTATGTGTAAGGCCTAAGTAGTGTTGAAATAAAGGTTTGTGTTAAATATAATTGTTATAAGCATGTTTGTGTGATAAATTATAAATAATTGTGCAACAGTATAAAACAAAAAACACTTCATAAAAATATGCACAAAAGACAGTGTTTTTTGGCAAAAAAAAGTGATCTTGGGAAAAAACCAATGATGTGAGAAAAGACATCGCTTTTAAAGGAAAAACGCTGCTAAAGGTAGGGAAAAGAGAGCACTTTTAAAAAGCGCTGCTATAGGTGTGGTAAAGAGAGCACTTTTGAAAGCGCTGCTAAAAAGGGGGAAAAAGCGCTGCTAAAGGCAAAAAAAGCGCTGCTAAAGGTCTTAGGAAAATGGACTTTAGAGAGCGCTTTTAAAAGCCCTGCTAAAAAGGGGGAGGAAAAGCGCTGCTAAAGGCAAAAAAAAGCAATGCTAAAAGGGGGAGAAAAAGCGCCGCTAAAGGTCAAAAAAAGCGATGCTAAAGGGGGGGCCTATAGCAGCACTTTTCCCCCAAAAAAAGCGCTTCCTTTACCTTTAGCAGCGCCACTTTAGGCAGCGCTTTTAAGCGCTTCTATAGGTCTTTTTTAGCATAGCGTCACCTTTTATCTTTGTTTGTTGTCAAACGACTCTCTTCTTGCTGAGGATTTTTGCTTTGATCATTCATTTTTGGTTTCCCTAATTTTTGTGTAGACTGATGTTTTGAGTTTTCAGTCTACCGGGATGCCTTAATTTTTGCCTAAGTCTTTTTGTTTTTAAGTTTTCGACTTAGCAGGCTTTTCTCTTTGTTTTATTTCTTTGTTTTATATTTTCTTCTTTCTTGTCGAAACAAATCGCGTGAAGTTTATTCGTTTGATTTGTAAGGGTTATGACTACCTCGCTCCCTAACCATTATGGATTTGTGGTTTTTTCGACCTCTTGTGAGGGATATGATGTGGTTGATCCTCAGGTGGGGTAATCCTCTTTTGAAATTTGAACGCATGGCCAAATTAACTAAAGACTACCCTTCCCCAGGTTAAGATTGTGGGTTTTTTCTTACAGAAAGAAACTCAGTACTGAAATATGTCATTTTCCTTCTCTTTTCTCACTTAAGGTTTTACGACATATTACAAAAATCTCCATCTTGAATTAAAACCGACGGTGATGTCAATTTAACCACTAACCACCTTGTTGCTCTCTCTAAATCTTGAATCACTCTTTTACAACCTTGATCTTGCCACCTATATCCACTTGTTTCCAATCAACTTTTTCCTCCTAGGTAATTTATCAAGCCTACAAGTATCTTTTTTCAACAATCATTGACTCCACATGCTTTTGAATGGATCCTTAAAGGTCCCCATTTCTGAATTTTTCAACCTTTTAGCCACATTTAAAGTATAATAATCAAGGTTAGCATAATCGTCCCTTTGAGATACTACAATTTTCCTCCTTAACTTATCATGAGTCAAATGATAATAAGAGGCCTCTGTAATCGTTCCCTCACTAATACTAGTATCCATAGTAGGAACTCCATCTCAAACTATGTTTCCTCTGCCATAGTTTCTAAAAGCTTTATCCCTTAGTTTTTACTCTTCTTCCCCTTATGGGACTCTCTGCCAACAAAGTAAGTTGCTTTGACATCAGCCTTACCCCAGAAACTCAATGGTAACTTAATGGTCTCATGCTTATTTATCCTCTGTATTCTACAAAACTCATTAAAGTGTTCTTAAACAACTTCCAAGTAATCATCATGCATTGACCTTAAATCTCATACTTATTCTTTTCATGAAAGTATTTGTTGCAACTGTAAAAAAAACCGGTGGAAGACAAAGTCCCCACCAAACGTTATCTATCCTGATAGGGGAAAGGAAACGATTAAAGAAACCTCAAAAAGGGAGAAGACATGGTCTCACAACCAAATTCTGGGTTTGGGAGTCGATTACGCGAGAGAAAGGTGTTAGCACCCCCTCGCGTCCGTTGTACTCAACGGGATCCACTCTTTTTGTTATAATCAAAGGGTGTGTATATCTAAAGTCTACTTGCTAAGGGAAAACGGGAAGGAAAAAAAAGGAGACTCGGTAGGACTTCACTGTCCTATGCCTACGTATTCCCTCGTGCAATGGGAAAGTCAGAGTCAACCTAGTTTAGAAGACTACAGGTGAAAAGGGGGATGGTTGCTCGCCAAGACTTTGTCGTCTTAGGCCTATGTATCCTTATTCATATGAGAATGAAGAAATCAGAGTGTTCGTAGTTCTGCCAACCATGGGTTGCTAAGTGTCTTTTATGAGTGATACTAAATCCGCATTACAACAGTTAGGGTCGATGCCTATTTGAGGTAGAATAAAAGTAGTATGCCCTTTCTGAAAAGGTTTAAAGAAAAATATCAAAGGACAAAATGGTTTGCATTTGTTCAATAGTTTTAAGGAAGTTAATTGACTTTTTTTGAGATGCCTATTGCACTAAATTCTATGACATATGATCGAATGCTTTGTAAGATCGACCCAAGACGGGATGTATACAAATCACTCTAGACAAGGTAAGGAGAGACTTCCGCTTATCACTTTCCATGTACTTAAGGCTCGTGGCATACAATACTCATCATATTTATTAAGTGTCTTATTTGATTTGAGAGAGAGAGAAGAGAGATACTTAAAGGGCAATGAAAAATCTAAGGTATCTCACACCTAGATGTTGTCATGCTAAATGGTTCTATGGTTGAGGATCAGAAAGGGAAAGACTACCCTAATGTTATCATACAAAGTATAGACCTAAGGGTAAGGTTAAGAAGGGAGCTAACTTAATGTTGTCATGCAAAGGATTGAGAGCCTAATTTCTATCATACTCCAAGCTTAATAAGAAATTAAGTTGGACTAGTAGCCTTAAGGGAGCATGTGAGCAAAGCACAAGTAAATATTATACAACTCAATCACAAATGACATCAAGTATTCAAAGCTCAAAGGAAGATAAAAGAGATGAAGAGAATAAAGATCAAGGTATTAAGTAATCAACTCAAACATCACCCATTAAGAAGATTCAAAAATCAATTCATGGATGGAAAATAAACATGCTAGGGTCAAGACATGTTTCACATATGAGTGCAAGCATCAAAGATGGACAAAGTAAATACCTACGCACTCATTAAAATCATTACAAGTCATGCTCAAAGGATTCACACATTAAAGTTCAAGAAGATATGCAATGACAATCATAGAAGTGCACAAGCAAACATGTCTTAAAACCATATCACACATCATTAATCATCATACAAAGCCAACATGGATCAATAAATATAAGAATCAAAGAAATTCAGAAGCAACATCATATAATGATCAACTCATTTCAAAGATGAAGAAAGAGGCACAAAAGCATTCAACATGAATCCTAACAATCGCTAGGCATATGTAAACAATTATCTCATGAAAACAAGTCACAAATGATTCACACAATGAAATTAGGGCATGTTAACATGTAAGGTCAGAAGCATACTCAAACATTTCAATTCAAAACAAACTCATGTTAGCAAAAAGGATTCAAGAGGCATCACATTCAAAGCATGAACAATAAACTAAGTATTCATCAACCAAAGTCACCCACCAAAGGAAACAAATAATCATGAGAAGAAAAAGAGGAAAAATGATCATACAATGGACATCAAGACATGAAGGTCATAAGCTTACACAAGTCAATTAATTCACACAAGATCAACAAGCATCAAGAGATCACACAAGAGAGCAAAACTCAAAAGACTATGGCAAGAACAAACAAGTACCGTACTCAACACATCATCAAATTGAATCAACATTCAAAAATAGTTAGATGACCAAATAAATTCAAGTTTAAAGCTCTAACTCATGGAAAACCACTTAAGAATAAGTGAGGAAAATATCCTCAAAAGAATAGCACAAATGCATCCCCAAATCCAGTCAACAAGGCAAGCATATCTCACTAATCGAACATATATTAAGGACCAATTAAAACCAATTAAGAAGCAACCAAAATTCATCATCAATGCACCAAAACATTACTCAAATATTCATCAATCAAGTGTCAAAACATGGCCAAGAGATTGGATCAAATAGGCAAGCATGAAGCATTAAGAACACAAACCCTAGTTCAAGGATAAATATGTAAAAACACCTCACAATTTAATTCGAATTAAATATGAAAATTAAATGAAAAGTAAAATAAAAATCATTAAGAAAAAACTTAAGATAATAAACAGAAACATATTTGTGGATTTTTTAAAAATAGTTTTAACAATTAAGATAAAATCAAAATAGAAAATGAAAATAAAAATAAAAATAAAATAAAAATGAAATAGGAAAGGGGGTGCAAGATTAAAATTAGAATGGACTAGATATTAGTTTAACTGCGCTTTGGGCCCGAAACTAGGGGTGTGGAAAGCATAATAGAACAAAGCCCAGTCCAGTTCACAAATATGAGGATTTAGAAACAAAAAAAAATCTTGCATGGCCTTTTATTAAATGATGTGGCCCTGACTCATGCACACGCAGGCTACCACATAAGCAAATACCAAAGTCAAAGTAGAGACATAGTCAGATACTGGAGCCCTAGCTTCGGTCGTCTTCTCCGGTCACCCTCGTCTGAGATGAGTGTAAATCTCATCAAAACTCAAAGCGAAACATACCATTTCACATGGAATTTCAAGGAGAACATGAATCACCCTTAGATTTCAAAAAAAAAACTCACCCTAAATCACTAAAAATAGAGCATGAAAGTTTGACACACATGCTGAAACTTCATCAAAATAAAACAACAGCTATGCAAGCATGATCTATATCAACATGGGATCTCAAATATATTAAAAACAAGCTCAAACACGTATAGCATGAGAGAAAAAGATCGAGGAAAGTTATTAAGTGGAGAAGGTCCACTACCTCTTGATCCAAGCTTAAACAACTTCAGAAACCCTCTTTCAAGCTTCTTAGAGCCTCAGAGAAAAGGAATATCAAGAAAGCTTTGAGAGGAATAAACTCGAATTTGAGAATTCTTGAGAGTGAGAGATCTTGTTTTCAGATCTGTAGCTTTTCCAAATGAGGTCGTGTGTGATTTGTTTAGGGTTCTTAGGCTTATAAAGGTTGAATGGCACGTGATAAAATGAGTAGGTTGGTTAGAAAGTTTGTTATGAAAGTTTTGAAAATTTAAAGGGGAGAGATTGTACACACGGTTTGAGCATCACATGGGTGATTATTTGTGTGATTTTAGTGAGTGATGAAAAGCATGATGAAGGGTGAAAATAATGGCAAGTGTGAAGGAATATAGAGGCAAAGTTTGCACAAGTCTCATGCTTTCTAACTTTGGCAAGATATTTGAAATATGGTGCATGGGATGTGCATGAGGTGTTTAGCTTATTTTAGCAATCAAAATGATGTCATGTGCGTGTGGTTAGTGAGTATACAAATATGCTGCAAGAAATTATACTAATGGTAACAAGAAATCCAAGTCCTAATGCCTTGTAAACATATTCATGCACCATACTTTGGATGAGCACAACTTGATGGGTATGGCTACAAATGATGAGGAATTGGTACCAACATAAAGTAGGAAGAAATATCAACAACTTTCATGTTGATCACAACTCAAGATATGGCTTGGAAGATGAAGAAAAATGGTTATGAAGTTATGTCCAAATATCTGTCTAGGGCACATGAAGATTTTCTAAGTTATGAAGAGGTTTTGGCATCCATGAACCACCAACTTTGTAAATTCATAACTTGGGGAGTTTTTATCCAATTGATAAGACCTTAGCATGTATGGAAATATTGAAGCATGAAGAACACTTCTCATGTTGAAGAACATTTGAATTGGTGATTGGAACCATGATAAAAATGCCCTTGAAGTTGGCTCCAAAAATATGCCTAAACACTTGCTAAGTTTGACAACTTTAGGACCATGACTTTGTAGCATCATAACTTGAGCTCTAATGATCCAATTGAGGAGTTCTTGGTACCAAAAGAAAGATTGGAAGATTCTTAACAACTTTGATGCTGAAGGAAAAATGAGATGAATCTTGGATCACCAAGAAAATTGGCCTTGAAAACAAAAACTTTTGACTGAATTTCTATACTTAGAAAAATTCTAAGTGTTGAAATTTGAATTCCACACTTTCCCCAACTTTACCTCTCCATAACTCTTATTCCACACATCTTTTGAACTTGGTTCCTTACGAAAACTTGTAGTATAGGATGTCCTCTTCAATTTGATCTTTGATTTGCACCAATTGGATCACAGATGAGTGAGGATATGATTCTTGCAAGATAGGCAGAAATTCTGATTTTCCACACTTAGAAAAATTCTCAAAAACCCTAATTTTGTATCTTCTCCTGATTTTATGATTTCTCTTGATTCCTCTTGATCAAAACTCATGATGACATGGATAATAACTTAAAATGCCCAAATGTGACCCAAGAACTCAAGAGTTTACTTTTTAGGACATTAGTTGACTTTCTTGGTTAAATGAATTCAATCTTTCCTCTATGCACTTAGGGAACCCTTAAAATGACTTGTGGTGAACTATAAAGCAAATATGAATGCTTTGAGATGTATGAAGACCTTGGAATCTTGTCTTTCTCAAGAAAATGATCATAAGTGGCCTTTTCCCAAAACACTAGCTAAGAGCCACTAGGAGCTTGATCAGATGAATCCCTTGATACCATTGAAACCCTAATTCTCAGATGACTATGTAAACTTGTTGAGATACTTTGATGAATATGAAACCCTTGTAGCTTGAGAATATCATGATATTAAGGACATCTCCTTGTTCATTACTTTAGGAATCAACTCCTCCTATTGAGGAAAACCAAAATTCCTTGATCCCATGTCTTAGAACTAATGCAATGCATAAATGATGATGCAAATGAAATAAAACATAAGCCAATCAAGGTTGAAAAAGGGAGGGCAAATTTTGGGGTACAACAGCTTCCCCTAATCAATCAACTTTGACCTGAAGGTACGAAAGGTAATGACGTTCAGACATTCAAGGTAGAAGGGGATTGAATACAAAAAGAACCCATAAATTTGCATTCTATGGGGAAGGAAAAAAGATAATTGGATAGGATGTCAGCCGAAGGTGGACTTAAAAAGAGGATTTAACGACCGAAGGCGGACTCACATAAAAGGGTGCCAGCCAAAGGTGGACTTGAAAAAGGTTTGCCGGCCGAAGGCAGACTCACAACTAAGGGTGTCAGTCAAAGGTTGACTTTAAAAAAGATTTGTGGGCCAAAGGCAAACTTAAAAAGAATGTCGATCGAAGGTGGACTTTAAAAAAAAGGTTTGTCAGCCGAAGGTGGACTCACAACCAAGGACGTCAACCGAAGGTGAACTTTAAAAAGGTATGTCGGCCGAAGGCGGACGCACAACCAAGGATGCTAGCCGAAGGTGGACTTTAAAAAAATTTGTCGCTCGAAGTCGGACACACAACCAAGGGTGCCAGCCGAAGGTGTACTTTAAAAGGTTATGCCGGCTAAAGACGGGCTCACAACCAAGGACGCCAGCCGAAGGTGGACTTTAAAAAATAAGTTTTCCGGCCAAAGGAGGACTCACAACAAAGTGTGCCAGCCAAAGGTAGACTTTAAAAGGAACACCGGTCGAAGGCAGACTCACAACGAAGGACGCCAGCCAAAGGTGGACTTTAAAAAGGTTTGACGGCCGAAGGCAGACTCACAACCAAGGACGCTAGCAGAAAATGGACTTTAAAAAGGTTTGCCGACCGAAGGCGGACTCATAACTAAGGAAGCTAACCGAAGGTGGACTTTAAAAAGGTTTGTCGGCCGAATGCAGACTTACAACCAAGGATGCCAACCGAAAGTGAAATTTTAAAAAAAGTTTGTCGGTCGAAGGCAGACTCACAACCAAGGACACCAGCCAAAGGCGGAATTTAAAAAGGTTTGTCGGCCGAAGACAGACTCACAACCAAGGACACCGACCGAAGGTGGACTTTCAAAAAGGTTGGAGGAAGTTGAATTGACGAACCTACGACCTAAAGAGAATATAAGAGAACTCCACTGGGGAAAAAAATCAAGACATACAACTCTGTCGGGGAAAACATCAGATAATTATTCCAGAAGGAAACAAGAGAAAGATTAACAACTCTACTGCTTAGGATTGACCTCCTCTTTGGGGATATGCCACTGTTTTGATCGAAAGGTGATTTAGACTCCGTGAAAGGTACCAAAATTTGCATATGATCCGCATGCATGTTTGACTTTTTTTATGGTGTAATGCTCCATACAAAATGGAAGTGCTACGCATTTTAAGGATGCAATGCAATGATGCTTATGATATGCAAAAGGACACTTCACCAAAGGAAGTGCTGAAGAATCGAAATCAATTCCACTGGGGATGACAAACTGAACTGTCTTCATGGTCATAACCTCTGCTGAAGAAAACCACCAAACTTCCCCCTTGCGGGAAAGTAGGCACAACTGGTGACTGCTGGGGAAAAATCATCGGGATTCTGATGAAGAGATGTACCAATGATGATTGGGCTTTGGACCTGCTGGGGATGCCAACAACTACTAGTTTACACCTACTGAGGAAATTAATAACCAAATCTATTGAGGAAGGATAATTAATGATGCAACCCTAATAGGGGTAATGCTGAGCCCTCTTCTCCGTTGGAGACAAAATTTGATGATGCCAACTCTGTTAGGGAAATATCACTAGGAATAACACTCTGTTGGGAACCACCGAGACTGGTATATTACTCTACTGGAGATACCATCTACTCCATCTAAAAACATATGTCATCCTGCTCTACTAGGGATTAGGAAATACCATTGCTGGAGAAGCAAACATGCTCGAGAAGCACAAACAAACCATCCCTACCCTGTATGAGGACTTGAACTCTTCCTGGAGAACAATAAATAACTCCAATCCTGACTGAGAAAAGCCAACTTCTGGACTCTCACTAGGAAGAACAGTCAAAAACTTCATAGCGCTCTGTTGGGTAAATAGCACCTCCTGATATGCTAAGGAAAAGGTACGCCAGTACTCTACATGGAGAGAAACTCTACTGGGGATAAAATAGGTTAAACAAGCGTCATATTGGGGATGACCCTTGAACTGTAATTCATGAAAACATGAGACAAACAAAAAGTGTTTCCAGGGATAACATGTCAACTATATTTGCCGCCCAAGACACGCAATCTTTAAAGCAATTTCAACTGTTTTCATATGTGTAAGGCTTCCACGTTTTCATATGCAATGTTTATCAAAAATATCGGACGTTTTTGCAAATAAAACAGTAAAAAAGAAAACAATAACATGAAATCTATTTGAGTGAAATGAAATTTTATTGATTGAATTAGCCTGTAAATAGGCATTTACAGCAAGAAGCAATTCCTAGAAAGATTTAATTGCACAAACAAAAAGAAAATACACAGATTGGTAATGTGGAAACTAATTTCCATTAAGTTTTGATCCAACTATGACCCGTATGTCTTCGACGCTCTCAAATATTTTTGTTCCGAGGAGGATAACTGGACCGATTCCTATCCATTGGAATTCCAAACAGTTGAAATAAGCTCACAGATCGAATGCAGATTGCAGCATCTCACTTTCAAATCCCTAACTTTTGTCTGGACCGCCCTTTCGGGTTTTCAATCCACCGGGATACCCATTTTTGCCAAAGTTGCCTTTTCAGGTTTTCATCTTCGCGGGTTTATTAAATTCTTTTTTTTCCTTTTTATCCATAATTTTTTCCCAAACCTTTTCCTTTTGTGGTTTGCTGGGATGCCCATTTTTTCTTGGACCTTTACTTTTTGCGGTCCAACGAGTCTCTTTTATGCGAAGTATTTTTTGACTGCATTTGCATTCACAAGGGACGAAAAATATTCACCATGCATAGTTAAGAGTAGCAAGGCTCCACCAGAGAAAACATTTTTCACACCGCACGATCCTTCGTAATTCAGAGTCCACTTGCCCTAGTGATCTGTTTAAGGAGGGAGGATCATTTTCAACACTAAGTCACCCTTTTGAAAACACTAAGGACACACATTTTGATCAAATCCCATCTTCATCCTACTCTGATATAACTGACCATGAGAAATGGCTAACATTCTCTTCTCTTCGATGAGGTTCAGTTGGTTCAACCTGGTTTGTACCCACTCAACTTCATCAAGCTTCACATCCATCAAAACCCTTAAAGAAGGAATCTCAACTTATAATGGTAGGACTACCTCCATACCATACACCAGTGAGAAAGGAGTTGCCCCTGTTAATGTATGCACCAAAGTACGATATCCATGTGAAGCTAGCAAGATTATACCTAAGTGAATCGCACATTCAAAGATACAACAGAGTCACCACCGAACTTTATTTAGTCCCAAAAGATAAGGAAAATATTGATAAAACCCAAAGGGAAGAGAAACAGGTAAGGGGGCCGGTTATGCAAAAGGAAGGTACTAGCACCTCACACATTCTTCGTACTTGACGAGAACCATTTCACTTGCTTCTAGGCTTGGATGGGTTATCTATATAAAGGTACTAATTAAAAAAGGAAAGAAAAGAGAGAGAAAGAAAGTGCTCGCAGAGGATTGGGGGCCCTTGTGCCTACGTATCTGTTGCACCTCAAAAAATCAAAATACGTGAACACGAACCTCGCGCTAAAGGCGCAGAATGCGGTTCAACAGAGTCGCCACCGAACTTTATTTATCCCAAAAGAGGGAAAGGAAAATATCGAGAAAATATTTAAGAGATATAAGAACATGGTTTCCGCAACCACATTTTGGGTTCAGGAGTCGGTTATGCAAGGGGAAGATATTAGCACCCCTCACGTCTGTTGTACTCAACAGGAACCTCTTAGTTCGATTTTTGATGAGACTTATCTAAGCTTGTTTGTTTTCTTCTCAACGATACATGCGAAACGGTAAGATAAAAGGTATCAATGCTAGGGGAAATAGGTGGTTTTAGAATAAGGTGCTCGCTGAGGATTGGGGCCTTTGTGCCTACGTATGCTCATTCGAACGAGAGTGAGGAATCAAAGCACTCGTAGTTCAACTACGGGAAATGATAGAGGGAAAAAAGAAGATAGATAAAAGGTAGACGCGAAATAACGGTAAAATAAAAAGTTTGCTCACTAAGATCATTGCAATCTTGTGCCTACGTATCTTAAATTCAAATGAATGAAGAATCAGAGCATCCGTAGTTCGTGGATACGACCACGAAAAGAGAGGGGTTGAATTTTTGAATTTTGGTTTAGAAACAAAAGATTGAATGACAAACAACCAAAGGGGCGTGCCTCGAGAGCAGTCACTCAAGAATCCAAGAAATGTGAGACTCCAAGAACTCGATTCTTTTGGAAGTTGATTGAAAAAGGTTTGAGAAAGGTTGAAAATTTTAAAGTCGAAAGGTTGGATGAACAACAACCCAAGGGGTGTGCCTCTAGAGCCATTCATTCGAAGATCCAAGGAATGCTAGATTCCAAGAATATCTTTCTTTCTTAAGTTGATTAAGAAAATGTTTGATATAGGTTAAGTGTTTTAGGACAAAAGGTTGAATGAATAAAAAAATCAAAGCATGCACCTCAAGAGCCATTCATTCAAAGATCTAAGGAATTCTAGACTCCAAGAATCTTCTTCTTTCGAAGTTTGATTAAGAAAGCGGTTTGAAAAAAGATTGAATCAGATTGGTTGAAAAGAGGTTTACGGCGAGGCAAAAGGGACTCGACTTACAAGTTCGAATTAAATACCACTTGACATTGGATCAAGAGTTTGCAAAAGAGGAGTGAATTGATACTAGTCCCTAGGGATGCTCCTAATAACGAAACCACGACGAAATGTGCAAGTGTGTGCATTCGGTTGATCGTGAATGCTAATGAGCAATTGACTTACGAGGGTGTTTTGAAAATGGCTCGATTACAAATCGAGAATTAGTTTGAAAATAGTTTAGTTTATGCTAGTCCCCAGGGGTTCTCCTAGTAAACAAACCACAATCAAAGAAAATATGAATGCGTACATCGAAATGGGAGAGGGTTACATGTAAGTTACACGGGATTGCACAAAATAAAAGGGTTCATTGTCAGGTAGCCCAAGAGGAAGTCGTGTGTGTGTGCGAGGTGTCCTAAACTAAGCCTTGAGCAAGAGTCGGAAAAAATCTACAAGTTAGGGTTTCTGTATACAATCCAAGTTCCGTTGGTTTAAAAAGTAACCACAGTCCACCAAGTTAGGCTTTTAGGGTTTCAATCATTATTAATGTGTTTTTGAATAATGTGAACAAGATGAATATGATGAACATGATATGAACAATACGATAATATGACAATATCAATAATCAAGATAACATCCACAAGTATAATCAAGATAATATTAACAAGTATATAAACAATGATAATAAGATCAAGATATATTAACGAGAAAGTAAATCAAGAATATATTGACTGCAATTAAAGTTAGTGGTTTGTCGTTATTGCTTTGAATCGGGTCGACTGTAGCGCTAAACCATCGTAGCACGATCTATAACAAAGATCATATTATAGGAGGTCGTGCAAGTTGATATTTGTGCTAAAACATGATGGAGAAATGATATTTTGGATCATTCTCCAAAGAAATCGTGCCACACGAAAAGAAAAGCGGATGATCTCGTTTTAATCACAAACTTGCGTTGATTAATCGAAGATAACCTATCACGATCCCAAAGTATAGAAAATGGTCTCAATGATCATTCACTATAGATTTGAAATCATGAAGGTTAAACAACCTCAATCAACCAACATCTATGAATAAAAAGACTTCATTGATCGAAAATGAATAGGAAAATGAAAAAATGAAGATGAGAGTAAAAAGAGAAATAAACACTAAAATCAAAAGAGGAAAAACAGAAAATAAATGGAAATGAAATTAATAGTAAAAAATTAATAAATTATTATTTTAAAATAAACTTAAAACAAATAAAGAAAAACTAAAAAAGGGAGGGGGTATGCACCGGTGCCAGGTTTGTCTTTCTAAAAAAGAATTCGGACTTAGGGAAGCCCATCCACAAACATAATTATCTTTTTTATATATATAAAAAAGAAGTGGACCCAAGGTCCAAGCTTTTTAAAGGAAAATAAGAAGCAAAATTATCAGCTTTGAAAAATATTCAGCCACATCAGATTAACAACAACAACTTCCATCATTTTTCATTTTCACAAAAAAGTATCTAGAAACAACAAAAAACAATGTATGAAAAATGCTCGCAATTCCTTGCTTGACCCAACCTTTTATGTTTTCCGTTTCTCTCCTTCCGATCTGGTTCGGTCGTGATTCAGGTTTGGTTTATTTTGTTTCGTTCTTCCTCTTCCTCTACTCTATTCTGAATTAATTTCTAGTTTGTGTTTTGGTTGAATCGATTGGAGTGGGTTTTGCTTATGGGTTATTTCATTGTTGTTGGTTAAAGGGAGCACGGGTTGAGGTTTAGTTTAATGTTGAAATTGTTGAAAGAAGGTTGGAAGATTGAAGAAATGTTGAGGGGAAACAAAGAAGGTTTTGAAGGAGAGGGTGAGGTTTGGCTTTTTTCGCCCCCTTTAGAGTGAAGAAGGTGGAGTCTATTTATAAGAGAGTGGAAGAATTTGTGGAAGCAAAAATAGTGACGTGGTTGAGATTTCCGTTCGTTATGGTGTTGTACAGATCACAAATCGTGTTGCTCTTATTCTTCTGTAAAGTTGTGTAGGTCCCTTTTATGCGGGCATTGCATTGTGGTTTTGTTGTTGCAAATCATTTTTCCGTTTGTTGCATTTTTGTGTTGTGAAACTCGTGCGTGGTATGCTGAAGGTTGTGATGTTAAGCTGCAAGTTTTTTTGTCGTACAGGTTGTGCGTTTATGGCTTGGCATGTTATTATTTTTAGTGATAAAAGCAAATCATATGTAGCTTGATTCCTTGTAATGGGTTTTGGGATAAAAATGTGTAATAGGCTTTGTAATTTGAGAATGAACTTAGTAAACATTTTTTCTTGTCACACGCCTTCAATTAAATGGGCATCACATCATGGATCTTTTTTCTAATGTGGACAACCTTGGGCTTGTAACAATTACCTTTTTTTTTGTGAAATTTTGAAATGGAATTAATTTAGAGAAGATAAAAAAAATTGAAAAATGAATATGCAAATAATTGAATTGGATATAATAAAAAAAATGAATTTGGTTGATAAATTGGATAAAAAATGAAATGAATAAAAGTGGATATGGAAATTGGATGTGGATAAAAAAATGAAAATGATTATGAATATGGATATTGAAATATTTGGGTAACAAAATATGGATTTGAACTGGAAATGAATATGGGTTATGAATGGATTGATAAGTGGGTATGGGGAGTGGACTTGCCTTATGAATCAATCTCAGCCAATACAATTTTGAATTTTGCCACTTGCATTGATATTCCAGATATTGCACCATGAACAAAATTAGAAAAAAATGCCTTGAAATCAGAAAATGATGCCTTGAAAAATGCACTGCACTATCCGAAACCTTGACTGCAAATGCACTGACCTCTTGATGATCCTCAACCATGAAGCGCCATGGCCTTGACACAATCTTGATAATAAGCCCTAATTAGAAGTACATACCCACCCCACTTGGATCATGCATACCCTATTGTTAATTCCCTTGAATGAAACCCTTGTCTGACTAACATTAGGTCAAAACCAACTGAAAATCAATATTGCACACATCACTCCCCTGATAGCCTCAAATGAATCATTGATAAGTACATCTTCATACACATTCTTCCATTGTTATACTTAGGCATTCCTACATTTTATTTGAGTATTTTTACTATTTTAATGTGTTTTCATATTTAAGTTTGTTTTTACCTTTATTTTATTTTTGCAGCTTATTTTCAGCTTTAGTGGTTATTTGATATATGTCCACTATTTAAATCATAATTGGAGCTGCGAGAATCAGATTTTCACGTTCTAATAGACGTTGGAAAGCTAAAACAGAGAGCTACAACTTTTATGTTTAAGGCAGAGGATGATTCAGAGTGTAGTAAGTCCAAATAACTCATTGAAGTTTGGACCCGAAATCTGTCGTTTAAAATATTTAGTTTTGGGTCGGGTTTTTTTATATTTTTCAACCCAGTTGGGTTAAAACAAAAATTGTTGATGCTTTCTTATACCTAGCAGCCATACTACAGTCACTTAACCTTCTTTTTCACGAATTTCACTTTTTCTTTTGTATGATTTTCATGGAAAACTAATTCTCAAGGAAAATCCTACTGCTTACGAGTTCCATCACTTTGAGGTTATTATAATACCAATTTAATTCAATTTCTGTTCAATTCTTTTCTATGAAATCGTTTTCTTAATTTGATTATAATCGTTTGCTTAGTTTGATTGTGTTCATATGATAGAATTGGTAAATTCGATTGTATGCTTATTCCTAAATTTAATTGTGTGTTATCGTTTGCTTAATTCGTTAACTCGTCATATTCTTAACCGTTTGCTTAATTTGGTAAACAGGAATATACTTCATTTGATTTTGACAAGCGCTTGTCTAATTTATCTCATGATCGAATAGAATCGAAACCGCTTATGGATTGGTGTTATAATAGCCGATGATAAGTCGGAATCCGAATTAGTAGGATTAGCCGTTTTAGCTTAATTGATAATCACTTATTTTAATCACTTTTTCTCTTGTTTTATAAATAAAAACTTAAAACCCCCCATAAACCTTTTCTTTAGTTGGTTGAAATAATACAAGAATCCTTGTGAGAACGATACTCGAGTTGTCGTTACCGTTACTACTGTTTTTAAAAATTCTCGTTTTTGATTCATGCGCGACAACAAATCAAATTGGCGCCGTTGTCAGGAATTCTTGTTGATGTTAGTAAATTTTAGAATTTTAGTTTAGAGTTTTTTGTTTTTGTTTTTTGTTTTTGTGTGTTAATATTCAGGGTTGCAGAATAGGGGTAAGTGTTTCAGCCTACCAGGTAAGTTGGAAGCTATTATTTCGATTTGCTCCAAATTTTTTCTAGAAAATCCGAAAAAAAATTGACAAACAATACTCCCTTAGAATACAATTCTAAAAGATTTTGACCCTGAAAATTGCAAATTCCTTAGTTTTCTATTTTATTTGATTTAATTTCTATTTTCATATTTTCAAAAAAATCCGAAATTTTTTGTAAAGATTTATTCTGATTTTATTTGATTTTTAGTAATATTTTGATAATTTTTAGATTTTATTTTATTCGATTTTCTATTTTTCCATTCTTTTTCTAAATAGGGACATTGTTGGTATTTTCCTAATTGTTGCTGCATTGCTGAATTAGTTCTTTGTTTTCTTTTTCTTTGTTGATTTTCCTATTAAATTTAATATGGCTAACCAAAAAAATTTCAGAGAACTTGTTGCTCCTAATACTGGGAGAGATTCAAACAATTAGTGTTCAGATGTCCGCAACACCAGATTACTGAACACTTACTTATCCAGTATTTCTATAAGGGATTGCTACTAATGGATAGAAATATTTTAGATGCTGCTAGTGGTAGAGCACTTGTTGATAAGACCTCGGCTGCTGATAAAGCCTTGATTGAGAAAATGTCACTCAACTCCTAACAATTTACAACTAGAAACAATTCTTTCCAAACAAAAGGTGTGAATGAGATTCAGGTTTCTTCTTACAAAGCTCTAGAAACCAGACTTGATGAGCTTACTCATTTAGTGAAATAAAAATTAATGTCAACATTACCACCACCACATAACCCTCTACAAGTAACCACCTCTGCACCTTCTGGACCTTCACTAAAGGACCTTGTCAAGCAAATGGCTGTAAATGATCTCCAATTTCAGCAACGGACAATTTCTAGTATTCAGACCTTACAAACACAAATTGGATAGCTTGCCACTTCAATGAATGCCATTCAGCAAGCTCAAGGATCAAACCAACTACCTGCCCAAATAGTAGTAAACCCTAATGTCCATAACCCTAATGCGAGTGCAATGTCCTTAAGATCCAGAAAAGTTGCAGAACCAGCCCTAGAAAAAAATAAAGAAGTTGTTGAGGTCACACCTGAACCTGAACCTTCTGTTGTTGTTGAGCCTGAAAAAGAGTATGTACCACCAATTCCTTTTCCACATAGAGTACTGAAAGGCAAGAAGATTGATGAGGAAGAATATCATTCTGTTTTTCATATTGAATTGATTTCTAAGTTGGTTGATGATACTTGTACTGATTTGTTTGCAGCTGATTTTCCATCATTGCCTTATTTTAATGACAGTTACTCATATGATGACTATATTGAAACTAAACTTTGTTCTCAGATTGAGGATGCCTTGCAGGTTAACATTTTTCCTACATATGGAGTTGTTGAAGTTGTTTATACAGCTGAAGCTCTCGACATCCCGGTTGCCCCAACCAAACATTCTACTGAACAACCACCTTCTGAACCACTTCCTAAGGATTTATATTATTCATCAAAGCTTCAATTTAAGTAGGAATAAAAGTTATTGCATAAACATAAGAAGGGAATTGGATGGACCTTGGTTGACACTCGTGATTTTAGCCCATCCATGAGTATACGTAGGGTCTCAATTGAAGATGGAAGAAAAGCGGTGAGGCATCCCCTTAATCCTTTGATTCTTGATGTTGTGGAAAAGGAGACCACTTTCACGTGCCCATTCGACACTTTTATTTACCGAAGATTTTTCTTTGATCCTGGAGTAAAAGTCAAAGGCACTAATAAATATTTCAAGGTCAATGGATGCTACCCAAAGTTACTTTATGACATCCCCATTTTGGGAGAGGAGCCTGTAGAAGATCTCTCTTTGAGAAATGCTGCTTATATGATCACCTATTCACCTTGACTACCCGAGTGTATTCTTTACTTTCTCTCACTCTTATTTAATAATTATGTCCTTTCATTAAGGACAATGCATGTTTTAAGTGTGGGGGAGGAAATCATTGTTTTATTTTGTTTTCTTTGTTTTGTTTTAAATTTTGTTTTGTTTTGATTTTGTTCTTAAATTTAAAAAAATAAAAAAATTGTTTTACTTAGAAGCACAATGCATCTTTTGAAATTTTTAGGCTATAGATTAATTTGAGGTTAGATTGTGGAGACATGGAAAAAAATTCATAAGATCGGTACCATTTTAACACCTTAAGTCTCCCGAATATGAAAATCAATTTAAATATTTGTTATGATATAACCTTGAGTTCTCATACTTTAATAGTTCTTAAGTAGTTTATCTAGCAGTCAGCACCATCTAGAAATCACACCCTAAGTAATTAAGCTGATGCAAATAAGTGAATGATCCCGTGCTTAATCAGAAATCTAAATAGGAATCCGCCTTTTAAGTTAGGTGACCCTCACCGGTCACTTAGGCTAACAGTTGTGAAACCTTAAAAAAAAAAGAAAAAAAGTGGTTAATTTTGAATTTTTTTAAATATATGGATCATAGTCGCTAACAAGCTTATTTACCATGTGTGTGAATAGATAAAGAGCTTAATGTGATTGCATTGGAATGAAAGAGAGCAAAAAGGAGGATGAGTAAGTTAAACTTAAACATAATAACATGATGTGGATTGGTTTGTATAGGAAGGAGCTTTATGACTGCACAATTGCAGATTTGTGTTCTTACGATATCCTTAGTGTGCAAAATTAGTACTTATCGATGCAATCTTGACCGAAGAAGAGTTTACAGCCTAGAATGAGTATCTAAATGCTTTTGTTTTTCATGAGTCTTGATAATATTTTGCTCGGAGTGCAAAAGTTAAGTGTGGGGGAATTTGATCAGTACATCTTCATACATATTCTTCCATTGTTATAATTAGGCATTTCTATAGTTTATTTGAGTATTTTTACTATTTTAATGTGTTTTCATATTTAAGTTTTTTTTTACCTTTATTTTATTTTTGCAGCTTATTTTCAGCTTTAGTGGTTATTTGATATCTGTCCACTGTTTGAATCATAACTGATGCTGCGAGAATCATATTTGCGCGTTCTAATAGGCGTTGGAAAGCTAAGACAAAGAGCTAAAAATTTTATGTTTGAGGCAGAGGATGATTCAGAGTGTAGCAGGTCCAAATAATTCGTTGAAGTCAGGATCCAAAATCTACCGTTTGAAATATTTAGTTTTGGGCCGGGTTTTTTTATGTTTTTCAACCCAGTTGGGTTAAAACTGTAACGCCCCGATTTCGATTGTCTCTTTTATCGAGTCCCTACTTAATTTAATTGGACGAATATTATTTTTGATATGGAATTTGTGTGGAAATATGTTAAGTTTACATATTATTCTATTTTAACCGATTTTGAGAGTTTTCGGGGAAAATAGTTTGGAGGGTATTTTGGACATTTCCTATTTAATGATAAGTGGGATATTTTATGGGATATTGAATTAATAGATGTTTTGGAGAAATAATGAGAAGGATATTAAAAGGGAAATAGAAAAGAAAAGAAAAATAAGAGAAAAGGAAGGAAAGAAAAGAGGAAGAAGGAAAAAGGAGGAGAAAAGAGAAGAAGAAGAAGAAAAGTGTGGGATCATCAAGATCAGCTCAAGCTTCAATTAATCCAAGGTAAGGGTGTGAAATCTTACTATCTAAATCAATATGTATGATTATGTATGTGTATGGTTGATTGAGTTAGGGTTTTGGAGAGTTTTCTATAATTTCCGTTTTAGGTCGAAATTGATTCGATCGGTAGAAATCTAGCTTTGTTTAATGAAGATGAGAATAAGTGGTAGGATTTATGTCGGGAAATGTTAGGTTATGATTACTGGAGCAAGTGGGGAATTATCGGGTGAATTTATCGGCTGTTTTGAATTCTGAATAGTGGGGAGAAGTTCTGTTCGCAGACGCTCGCTAGCATCTCGCTAGGCGAGCAGGTCGCGAGTGTTCGCTAGCATCTCGCTAGGCGAGTGCGTAGCGAACGGTCCCAGACTTGGGACATAATGGTATTGTGGTCTTTCGCTAGTAGCGAAGGGAGTGGCGAAGAGCTCGCTGGGGGTTCGCTGTGGAGAACGAGGTAGCAAGCAATGTTTGGAGGTTCTGTTTGCACTCGCTAGCAGTTCGCTAGGCGAGGAGGTAGCGAACGTTCGCTAGTAGCTCGCTAGGCGAGCGTGTAACGAACATAGCAGAATGAGTTTCTCTCCTGTTGTGTTCTGTTGTTGCTTGGGACCCGGATTGCGATCGACCTTTCCTCGATTTAAAAGCGGGTATGCTGGCCCGTGAGGTGCTGTGGGTAGCCGAATGGCGTGAATCCTAGTTTATGGTTTGTGAAGCGTGAGTGTGGCCGATCGGCAATTTTATGAAATCGCTAGATCGAATAGGATTGCATGATGAGATGATTGAGTTCGTTGCCGTCGGCATGATAATATGAATGTATGAGAACATAATAGGATTATGTGGGCATTGAGTAGTGAACGTAGTGTCAGAGTGGATTACACTAGGGTAGAATGATGCGATATCATTCCTAGTTGCGGGCTCATTAGGGTAGGACGACGTGATATCGTTCCTAATGAGGCACAACCAATATTGTAGTGCGTTAGGAGTATTCCGAATGAGGTGTGATTGATGGGTGCACTAGGGTAGAATGATATAACATCATTCCTAGTGGCTGTGTATTAATATTTGATCCCGTGTAGGATCTGCAGAACCTCGCTTGATGCAATGGTTATATTTGATCCCGTGTAGGATCTGCAGAACCTCGCTTGATGCAATGGTTATATTTAATCCCGTGTAGGATCTGCAGAACCTCGCTTGATGCTATGGTTATATTTGATCCCGTGTAGGATCTGCAGAACCTCGCTTGATGCTATGGTTATATTTGATCCCGTGTAGGATCTGCAGAACCTCGCTTGATGCGATGGTTATATTTGATCCCGTGTAGGATCTGCAGAACCTCGCTTGATGCGATGGTTATATTTGATCCCGTGTAGGATCTGCAGAACCTCGCTTGATGCGATGGTTATATTTGATCCCGTGTAGGATCTGCAAAACCTCGCTTGATGTGATGGTTATATTTGATCCCGTGTAGGATCTGCAGAACCTCGCTTGATGCGATGGTTATATTTGATCCCGTGTAGGATCTGCAGAACCTCGCTTGATGCGATGGTTATATTTGATCCCGTGTAGGATCTGCAGAACCTCGCTTGATGCGATGGTTATATTTGATCCCGTGTAGGATCTGCAGAACCTCGCTTGATGCGATGGTTATATTTGATCCTGTGTAGGATCTGCAGAACCTCGCTTGATGCGATCGTTATATTTGATCCCGTGTAGGATCTGCAGAACCTCGCTTGATGCGATGGTTATATTTGATCCCGTGTAGGATCTGCAGAACCTCGCTTGATGCGATGGTTATATTTGATCCCGTGTAGGATCTGCAGAACCTCGCTTGATGCGATGGTTATATTTGATCCCGTGTAGGATCTGCAGAACCTCGCTTGATGCGATGGTTATATTTGATCCCGTGTAGGATCTGCAGAACCTCGCTTGATGCGATGGTTATATTTGATCCCGTGGAGGATTTGATAAGTGATAGGTTCATAGGAGAATCTGGCGGATGAATGAGTCGGTCCCTATGAGTTGCACTATCATCTTCAGATGATGAACGGAGAATAATCTCTAAGAATATAATAGTATATATGTATGTATGGTCTGATAGATGGGAGGATGACGTTGAAGTAAGCATGGAGGAGTTGTACTCACTAGGGTAGAATGACAATGTGTCGTTCCTAGTGAAGAAGTTACCGGGGTAGAATGACTGAGATGTTGTTCCCGGTAGGGCATGAGCGATATGCCCATAACCCGGAAAGAGGATTGAGGATATTAGATGAGTATTATACGAATCGCACGGTATGGCTGCGGTTGTTATATGTAATATGCATGCGTGCAGGAATTGATGGGACGCGGATAGCGAATAAATGAATGTGTAGGATATTGACTAATGGATGGATGGTTTAGTGTGAGTGTATACGTCTAAGTGTATTGGATGTGGTGAGAATTTATTATTATGCACCGTAGTGAAAAGCTGTAGAATATAGGCATTCGGTACTTGTGTATTTCTATATATGTATATATATATATATATATATATATATATATATATATATATATATATATATATATATATATATATATATATATATATATATATATATATATATATATATATATATATATGTATATATATATGTATATATATATGTATATATATATATATATATATATATATATATATATATATATATATATATATATATATATATATATATATATATATATATATATATATATATATATATATATATATATATATATATATATATATATATATATATATATATATATATATATATATATATATATATATTATGCCTTGATTATTATGGTAATGTTTCTCACCCTTCTGTTGTTTCATAATGTCCTTCGAGGCATTGCAGATTAGGATCCGCTGGAGGTTTCCTTTGGAGTATAGTTCTTTCCCTTGTGTCGGTTGCTCTGATATGTAACTTTGGATAGATAGGCTTGTAGAATGTCTTTTGATGTTTTGTTTGTATGTGAATGAAGTTGTGAACAACCAGATGTCATGTAATTACATTTTGTCATGTCTTAAGTGAATATATATATGTTTTAGTCTTCCGCTTTAGGAGAAAACATGAATATGTAATTTCGAAGAACCATGCGTTTATTTTTAGTTGAGATTTACCCCTTTTGAGTTAATTCTTTTTTAACATTAATATTCATGTGGTCGTTTCGTGAGTATTATGACGCACTTCTTTTATACCTTAATGCAAATATACTCTGATGGAAATAAAAATACTTGTATTAGTGACTATGTGATTTGATATGTGTTTATTTTGGGGGTATAGAAAGGGGGCGTTACAAAGTGGTATCAGAGCAGGTCGGTCCATCCGGCCAGGTGTCTAATGTTGGTTGTTCCCTTGTATACGACATGTGTGTGAAGACACTGTCGGTACGTGTTTGTTGCTTAACCATTGTCTGAAGAAGTAAGAATGATCCAAGTGGGGGAGAACTTGTGGTTCTCCAGGATGCTACAAGTGTGGGGCTGTAGCTCGGTGTATTGTGGAACATCAGGAGCTTGTGTTATCCGTGTTGGAGGAGAAGGCAGTGTTATGTCACTGTGGAGAAGTTCGAGGAGTTTTGAGAAGAACTGTCAACAATTTGTGTGTTGGTTTTGTCGAACCCGACTAAACCATATGTTGCGTTTCATAATGCTTTGGTGGCACGCTGGGAAGATACGTTGAATGCACACCAGCAAAGTTCCGAGTGTGCTTTATGGCAAATAGGGGTACAAGGAGAGTCATCTGAAGAGTGACTTAGAGTTGGTCGCGGTTGTGTGTTCGTGCCAGAGGTTTGGAGCTTCAATTGTTCAGTAAAGGTTTGAGGCGAGTAATGACCTTGAAAACCTAAAGTGTTTTTGCACGGTAAGGCCGATAATGGGCTAAAGAATTTTTTTTTTATGCAAGATATAGCATGGGGGTTTGACCTTCTTTCCAATGTCAAGCATGAGATATCAGTGCTATCGAAGGATGGTAAATGGATCAAACTTCAAAAGCCAAGGAAGATCTACGAGGATACCATAAGGACTATTTTGATCACTGTTTACTTCATGCATTTCGTGAAGAAGAATCAGGAAACATCAGCAAAATCTGTGTGGGATAGCTTGAGTAAGAATAAGGATTTTAGTTACTATGAAGTTAAACCTTCGCATAATGAATTGTTAAACCATATGGCTTTAATGGGCGAAGCTACCACAAAGGATGTTGTCTTAGCAAAGTCCAAGCTTTTGCTCACAGTTCTGAAAGATAAGGATACAATGAGGAATATGATTTTAGTTAAGAGAATTCTGGGTTGAATAAGTGGATTGACCCTTTTTCTGCTGATAAGGATTAGTAATTCTAGGTTGGAACTGGTTGTAATGAATATCGCTGAGGTGATAAAGATTGTATGTTGTATCGTCGAAATATTGAGTCAGATGAGAATCTGAAGCCTTGTATGGCAGGGGGCGTAGGACTCCTTTGTAATAATATGATTCAGGCGAGAGTGTTGTACTCGGACCCGAGATTTGTGCGTGAGACGACTGAAGAGGATAGAGGATCCAAGAGAGGCCGTGTTTTGAGGGTTACAATAGTAACCGGTGTTAGTCGAGCTTGAAGTTCGGGAACACACTGTGTCTTGTTGAACCTGTACCAGAGTAGCGCGGCAGAAGCGTGGGAAATAGCATGTTAGATTGTTGTACCGCCAAAGAGAGAAGTCGGATTTGAATTCCGTTGATTCTATGGTGAGTGGGAGCGAATACTTTAGGATGATGATGATGGATAAAAGTTTGTATCCGAGATTCAAACTCATTGGGGGTAGAATGACTAGTGTGTCATTCCCGATGAGGTATAAGTGTTATGGTTGCAATCACTAGGGTAGAATGACTATGCGTCGTTCCTAGTGAGACGATCACCAGGGTAGAATGACTGAGATGTCGTTCCTGGTGGAGTGTATGTGGAGTGCCTGTAATCTCCAATGGAGATTGGTGTAGATTGACGGTCTTAATTGAGTCACGCGGCATGACTATGTTTGTGGTACGGAAGTATGCACGTGGGCGATCATGTGCAACTTGAGAATTAGAGAGCGGACGCGATGTTACGTCCGGTATGGTTTGAATCAGGTAATATTTTCGAGGACGAAAATTCCTAAGTGGGGGAGAGTTGTAACGCCCCGATTTCGATTGTCTCTTTTATCAAGTCCCTACTTAATTTAATTGGACGAATATTATTTTTGATATGGAATTTGTGTGGAAATATGTTAAGTTTACATATTATTCTATTTTAACCGATTTTGAGAGTTTTCAGGGAAAATAGTTTGGAGGGTATTTTGGACATTTCCTATTTAATGATAAGTGGGATATTTTATGGGATATTGAATTAATAGATGTTTTGGAGAAATAATGAGAAGGATATTAAAAGGGAAATAGAAGAGAAAAGAAAAATAAGAGAAAAGGAAGGAAAGAAAAGAGGAACAAGGAAAAAGGAGGAGAAAAGAGAAGAAGAAGAAGAAAAGTGTGGGATCATCAAGATCAGCTCAAGCTTCGATTAATCCAAGGTAAGGGTGTGAAATCTTACTATCTAAATCAATATGTATGATTATGTATGTGTATGGTTGATTGAGTTAGGGTTTTGGAGAGTTTCCTATAATTTCCGTTTTAGGTCGAAATTGATTCGATTGGTAGAAATCTAGCTTTGTTTAATGAAGATGAGAATAAGTGGTAGGATTTATGTCGGGAAACGTTAGGTTATGATTACTGGAGCAAGTGGGGAATTATCGGGTGAATTTATCGGCTGTTTCGAATTCTGAACAGTGGGGAGAAGTTCTGTTCGCAGACGCTCGCTAGCATCTCGCTAGGCGAGCAGGTCGCGAGTGTTCGCTAGCATCTCGCTAGGCGAGTGCGTAGCGAACGGTCCCAGACTTGGGACAGAATGGCATTATGGTCTTTCGCTAGTAGCGAAGGGAGTGGCGAAGAGCTCGCTGGGGGTTCGCTGTGGCGAACGAGGTAGCGAGCAATGTTTGGAGGTTCTGTTTGCACTCGCTAGCAAGTCGCTAGGCGAGGAGGTAGCGAACGTTCGCTAGTAGCTCGCTAGGCGAGTGTGTAACGAACATAGCAGAATGAGTTTCTCTCCTGTTGTGTTCTGTTGTGGCTTGGGACCCGGATTGCGATCGACCTTTCCTCGATTTAAAAGCGGGTATGCTGACCCGTGAGGTGCTGTGGGTAGCCGAATGGCGTGAATCCTAGTTTATGGTTTGTGAAGCGTGAGTGTGGCCGATCGGCAATTTTATGCAATCTCTAAATCGAATAGGATTGCATGATGAGATGATCGAGTTCGTTGTCGTCGGCATGATAATATGAATGTATGAGAACATAATAGGATTATGTGGGCATTGAGTAGTGAACGTAGTGTCGGAGTGGATTACACTAGGGTAGAATGATGTGATATCATTCCTAGTTGCGGGCTCATTAGGGTAGGACGACGTGATATCGTTCCTAATGAGGCACAACCAATATTGTAGCGTTAGGAGTATTCCGAATGAGGTGTGATTGATGGGTGCACTAGGGTAGAATGATATAACATCATTCCTAGGGGCTGTGTATTAATATTTGATCCCGTGTAGGATCTGCAGAACCTCGCTTGATGCGATGGTTATATTTGATCCCGTGTAGGATCTGCAGAACCTCGCTTGATGCGATGGTTATATTTGATCCCGTGTAGGATCTGCAGAACCTCGCTTGATGCGATGGTTATATTTGATCCCGTGTAGGATCTGCAGAACCTCGCTTGATGCGATGGTTATATTTGATCCCGTGTAGGATCTGCAGAACCTCGCTTGATGCGATGGTTATATTTGATCCCGTGTAGGATCTGCAGAACCTCGCTTGATGCGATGGTTATATTTGATCCCGTGTAGGATCTGCAGAACCTCGCTTGATGCGATGGTTATAGTTGATCCTGTGTAGGATCTGCAGAACCTCGCTTGATGCAATGGTTATATTTGATCCCGTGTAGGATCTGCAGAACCTCGCTTGATGCGATGGTTATATTTGATCCCGTGTAGGATCTACAGAACCTCGCTTGATGCGATGGTTATATTTGATCCCGTGTAGGATCTGCAGAACCTCGCTTGATGTGATGGTTATATTTGATCCCGTGTTGGATCTGCAGAACCTCGCTTGATGCGATAGTTATATTTGATCCCGTGTAGGATCTGCAGAACCTCACTTGATGCGATGGTTATATTTGATCCCGTGGAGGATTTGATAAGTGATAGGTTCATAGGAGAATCTGGCAGATGAATGAGTCGGTCCCTATGAGTTGCACTATCATCTTCAGATGATGAACGGAGAATAATCTCTAAGAATATAATAGTATATATGTATGTATGGTCTGATAGATGGGAGGATGACGTTGAAGTAAGCATGGAGGAGTTGTACTCACTAGGGTAGGATGGCAATGTGTCGTTCCTAGTGAAGAAGTTACCGGGGTAGAATGACTGAAATGTTGTTCCCGGTAGGGCATGAGCGATATGCCCATAACCCGGAAAGAGGATTGAGGATATTAGATGAGTATTATACGAATCGCACGGTATGGTTGCGGTTGTTATATGTAATATGCATGCATGCAGGAATTGATGGGACGCGGATAGCGAATAAATGAATGTGTAGGATATAGACTAATGGATGGATGGTTTAGTGTGAGTGTATACGTCTAAGTGTATTGGATGTGGTGAGAATTTATTATTACGCACCGTAGTGAAAAGCTGTAGAATATAGGCATTCGGTACTTATGTATTTCTATATATGTATATATATATATATATATATATATATATATATATATATATATATATATATATATATATATATATATATATATATATATATATATATATATATATATATATATATATATATATATATATATATATATATATATATATATATATATATATATATATATATATATATATATATATATATTATACCTTGATTATTATGGTAATGTTTCTCACCCTTCTGTTGTTTCATAATGTCCTTCGAGGCATTGCAGATTAGGATCCGCTGGAGGTTTCCTTTGGAGTATAGTTCTTTCCCTTGTGTCGGTCGCTCTGATATGTAACTTTGGGTAGATAGGCTTGTAGAATGTCTTTTGATGTTTTGTTTGTATGTGAATGATGTTGTGAACAACCAGATGTCATGTAATTACGTTTTGTCATGTCTTAAGTGAATATATATATGTTTTAGTCTTCCGCTTTAGGAGAAAACATGAATATGTAATTTCGAAGAATCATGCGTTTATTTTTAGTTGAGATTTACCCCTTTTGAGTTAATTCTTTTTTAACATTAATATTCATGTGGTCGTTTCGTGAGTATTGTGACGCACTTCTTTTATACCTTAATGCAAATATACTCTGATGGAAATAAAAATACTTGTATTAGTGACTATGTGATTTGATATGTGTTTATTTTGGGGGTATAGAAAGGGGGCGTTACAAAAACCAGAAGTGTTGATGCTTTCTTATACCTAGCAGCCATACTACTGTCACTTAACCTTCTTTTTCACAAATTTCACTTTTTCTTTTGTATGATTTTCATGGAAAACTAATTCTCAAGGCAAATCCTACTGCTTACGGGTTCCATCACTTTGAGGTTATTATAATACCAATTTAATTCAATTTCTATTCAATTTTTTTCTATGAAATCATTTGCTTAATTTGATTGTAATCGTTTGCTTAATTCGATTGTGTTCATAGGATATAATTGATTAAATTCAATTGTATGCATGTTCCTAAATTTAATTGCGTGTTATCGTTTGCTTAATTCGTTAACTCGTCATATTCTTAACCGTTTGCTTAATTTGGTAAACAGGAATATACTTCATTTGATTTTGACAAGCGCTTGTCTAATTTATCTCATGATCGAATAGAATCGAAACCACTTATGGATTGGTGTTATAATAGCCGATGATAAGTCGGAATTCGAATAAGTAGGATTAGCCATTTTAGCTTAATTGATAATCACTTATTTTAATCACTTTTTCTCTTGTTTTATAAATCAAAACTTAAAACCCCCATAAACCTTTTCTTTAGTTGGTTGAAATAATACAAGAATCCTTGTGAGAACGATACTCGAGTTGTCGTTACCGTTACTACTGTTTTTAAAAATTCTCGTTTTTGATTCATGCGCGACAACAGATCAAATTAGCGCCGTTGTCGGGAATTCTTGTTGATGTTAGTCAATTTTAGTATTTTAGTTTAGAGTTTTGTTAGAGTTTTTTGTTTTTGTTTTTTGTTTTTGTGTTGATATTCAGGGTTGCAGAATATGGGTAAGTGTTTCAGCCTACCAGGTAAGTTGGAAGCTATTGTTTCGATTTGCTCCAACTTGAGTTTAGAAATAGGCAGGACGAAATCAGCGACAACATACTTTTTTGGATTTTCTGGATAATGGTTAATGGAAGGAGGTACAGATGAAAACTATACATAGGTAGGAAAAGTTTTGGATATGACATATGCCCCTATCTAATTGGCTTAAACCTAGTAAGATAAACTGCAACATCGTTCATTCTTTCAAGGTAGAAGTTAACAAGATATGAAGAAGACTCTGAATTTGTCCGAAAAGAAAGAAAATGCTTGGGCAGTGGAATAACAAATCAATGTCAACCCTCGAGTAGACATCGAGTAACTTGCAAAGTCGTTATCACCAAAAGGATGATAACAGAAAATTCTGGCACCAAAAAGATGACAGGCCTATCACCAAAAGGATGATAGTAAACACATCACATGACCCTTCACCAAAAGGATAAAAGTGAGGTTGCAACTTGCTATTACCAAAAGGATAATAGTAAGCGAACACAGATATCTGACACCAAAAGGATGACGATCCTATCACCAAAAGGATGATAGAGAACTCACACAAGATTCTAATGTTATCATTCACCAAATGGATAATTCGCAAACCAAAGATCCACTAATTACCAGCACCAAAAGGATGACGGGTCTACCACCTAAAGGATGATAGAGAAACTAACGCACGGAACTTCGACACCAAACGGATGGCAGATCTATCACCAAATGGATGATAGAGAACACACACAACGAACCTTCACCAAAAGGATGAAAGTGAGGTCACGACTTGCTATTACCAAAAGGATAATAGTAAGAAAACATTGATTCCTAACACCAAAAGAATGACGGGTCTATCACCAAAGGATGATAGAGAACACACACAATGACCCTTCACCAAAAGGATGAACATGAGGTCGAAACTTGCTATTACCAAAAGGATAATAGAAAGTAGATACAGACCCTTTCACCAAAAGGATGAAAATGAGGTCAAAAATCGCTATTACCAAAAGGATAATAGTAAGTCCACACGAATTCCTAACACCAAAAGGATGACAGGTCTAACACCAAAAGGATGATAGAAGACACATCCATAGTGACCCTTCACCAAAAGGATGAAAGTGAGGCCACAACTTCGTTGTTACTAAAAGGATAATAGTATGCAAACACAGATTTCCAACACCAAAAGGATGGCGGATCTATCACCAAAAGGATGATAGAGTACACACACAAAATCTGGCACCAAAAGGATGACATACCTATCACCAAAAGGATGATAGCAAACACACGTTTGACACGAAAAGGATGATGGATCTATCACCAAAAGGGTGATAGAGAACACAACTCAATGACCTTTCTCCAAAAGGATGAAAGTGAGGTCACAACTTACTACTACTAAAAGGATAATAGTAAGCAAAACGATATCAAAGGCTGGTATTCACCAAAAGGATGATACACAGACCAAAAGTTCACAGGCTTTTGACACCAAAAGGATGATGGTAACAACATAAGCTACTACCACCAAAAGGATGATAGGAACTTGCTAAATTCGAGGGCCACCAACACCAAAAGGATGAAGGTTAGATTGAATTGACAGGATTGGGCTATCACCAAAAGGATGATAGTGAGACAATTGACAAAAGGTCAAGTTTGCTGGATATATGATGAATGAGGCTTATCTGAGGACATCAACAAAAGGTTGAAGCACAAAAGGTCATAGAGGAACACCACCCTTATCAACAAAAGGTTGAAAGGAAACAAACTCACTAGGGAACGCCCAAGAGGAAAGTTAAATTTATCTGAGAATAGCAACTCTGCCAACAAAATATTGGAGAAAACTAATTCAATGAGGAGCGTCCACTGACTCATTAAATTTCTATTGGTTGAGATGGGGATGACAACTTCATCAACAAAAGGTTGAGGAGTAAAATTCAATAAGGAATAACCACTGACTTTCTTGGAGATCACAACTTCATCAATAAAAGGTTGAAGTAACTTCATGAGGAATGCACATGAATCTGAAGAAGATGCCCTTGACTAGACTGAGGATTGCTTGAAAATTTGCCCTGATCAACAAAAGGTTGATATAACTTCGTGAGGAATGCCCACGGTTTTGAAGGAAATGCTCCTGGCTGGGCTGAAGATCACCATGAAATCTTGATTTGATCAATAAAAGGTTGATACAACTTTGTGAGGAACTCCCGCAGACTTGTAGAAGATGATGCCCCTGGTTGGGCTGATTATCGTCTTGTAAACATGATTTGATCAACAAAAGGTTGATACAACTTTGTGAGGGATGCCCACGGATTTGAAGAAGATGCCTTTGAGTGGGCTAAAGATCGTCTAAAATCTTGAGATTGATCCTAGATCTTGGCTATGTATGAATGCTTAATTTTGAAATGACGTTCCATATCAAATGGAAATGCAATGCAAATGATGACGCGCAGAGATGCAAGTGCTGGGGAAGTGTGATTTGGTTTTGTATGCAAGTGATGCTTATGATGTTGAATGCGATGCATATGATGCGTATGATTGTAGATGGGTGATTGGATATGTTTGGTGGGAATGCCAGCATGGTAGAATTTTGGAAGTTGCCAATGCGGATTGGACATTGGATGGTGGGAGGGTTTTATTTTATCGACAAACAGTTCGTTGAGGATGCCATGATCGAAGCAGACGAAGACACTCTGGATGCCCCAAGTCTGATCACTTGTTGATAAGTTATGGTGTTTGCTCTAAGAGAACCACAACTCTGTGTTTGATGATCATGATGACTTGAAAATAAGTGTAACGATGTGATCAACTCATGAGAATTACACTCATACTCTGAATTTGATGATTGCTATCATCTGGTAAGATCTATTTGATTAAATTGAAGATACAGAGAGGTTCTGCATTCTGAAATAGATCTTGCCCCAGTCTGAACATAATAATGGTCTGCCCCTGATTAACCAGTTCTGATGGGATTTGATATTTGGAAGTTGAGCTCTGAGATGACTTCCCTTGATAGAGCTATTGAAGGAGTTGCCCCTGATTGAGATGTTGAGGTAGTCTTGCTTCGAGTTGACACCACTAAAAATTCAAGCTCCTCTTTCATTGCCCCTTGTTGGAATTGTCTTAGATGTCTAGCACTGATTTGCAAATAAAACTGTACATTCATAAATGGTAATTTTAATGCAACATTCATGCAAGTTTTGAAAAAGATTCATTTATTCAGGTGTTGTGATAATGTGAGACGAATGGACCGTTAGTCCAAACGTTTTGCTGATTTTCTAGTGTGTGAGATATATAGCAAGGAGAATGACACCAATGCTGAAGATTAGCAAATTTGTGGGGAGTCAGTTTACGCAACCTTGCAATAGTATGCTTTCAGAATAAACCTCGCCTCAATTAGGTATTTCGAGGGTTGTAACATGGTTTGGTTCACGGTTTATGAAAAAAAGGATATTAGGCTCAAAACTTGGTTTATACTCACCCCTTCTTGGTGATGAACTCCAGTCCTATGTTAAGTTAATTCTGCACACATTTGTCTTCCAAAAGGGTTGAAGGTGTAAACGATGATTCAAGGTTTTCTCAAAATGGCAGTCACCTTATTTTGCTTTGATGGATGATAGTGACCTTTTGATTTGATATGGTGGTCACTGTATCTTATTTTGTTTTTGTTGAGGATCTGAGGACCCCTTTTGTTATTGCTTTTGATCCCTACTTTTGCATGGACTGATTTTGCTTGTCAAATCCATCAGGATAACCTTGATTTTTGCCTAAGTATCCTTTGAGGTGCGCGACTTAGTAGGCTTTTGATTTTTTATTTTGTTTTGAGGATTGTGACTATCAAATCATGGGTTATTGATGAAAAACCGTCATGCCTCTTGGATTTTACTTTGTGGATGTGTAGTGGGATTAACTAATCACTACCCTGCCCCAGGTTGAATGTAAGGGCTTGAATATCCGAATGAACTGCTACTTCTAGGCTCGAAGTGGTTAACTAGGGATTAACTCCTTGCCTCTCCAGTATTTGGGGATTGAAACAACGCCTGTACATCATCGGTGGGATTTTATCTAAAAGCACACAGTTTGCAATTATGGGTATTTTGTTGTCATCATCCTCCCTCCAATCATTGCTAAAACAATAATTGATAAAGAGTGAAACAACGCCTGTACATCATCGGTGGGATTTTATCTGAAAGCACACAATTTGCAATTATGGGTATTTTGTTGTCATCATCCTCCCTCCAATCATTGCTAAAACAATAATTGATAAAGAGTGAAGTAAAAAATATGTGTTTGTGCTTCGCAAAAATGAGTGAATATGACATAACTAATTCAAAACATGCATAATCACTACATTAATAAAAACCAAATACGAATGGCAATGCTCAAAGCATACAGTACTTAAAAAAATAAAGAAAAAAATACAAGAATGCAAATGACGGGATGGCATGATGACTGCCTTCTTCGGGGAGATAAACTTGACTTGACTTGATTTGATTTGATGTTAGCACTAGCTTGGCAGCGGAAGAGGGTCGGTCGTGATATTTGCATTCCTCCCTTTGAATGTGAGAAACTGCGTGTCGACCAAGTCTTGAACTTTTTGTTTGAAAGCTCTACAATTATCGATCATGTGCCCTGGAGCACCCTTATGAAAATCGTAATGGGAATTAGCATCAATAGCATGGAGGGATGACGGTTGGAGGAGCTAGGTATCTCGGAGTAATTTCCCTTTTTTCCAGCAATTCAACAAAGATCTTAGCATACGTCATTGGCAGACAATCAAAGACTCTATCTGGCTTTCTTGTCCTCTACTGATTAGGCTGACGTTGTTGTTGAGCAACTCGTTGTCGTTGATTCTGAGGTGGATACTGATACCCTTACTGATTATAGGACTATTACTGAGGAGCCTGTCGCTGAGGAATTTGAGCTTGGACAACTGGCTGATAAGGCATGAGAGCATATTACACATCAGCAACATGTGAATACTGAAAGTAACGGATTTGATAAGGCATAGGAGCGAGAGCTTGTTGAGGAGCTTTCCCTTTCTGAGCAGAGATGGAATTTGTTTTGCCTTCTTTTTTCTTGTATCCATTGAAAGGCTTCTTAGCTCCAGCCTAGCTGCTAGAACCTCCTTGGATCTTTCCGCTTTTCAGTCCCTCTTCAATTCTCTCATCGACAATCACCAAGTCAGAGAATCCAGCTGAATCACTACCAATCAACTTCTCGTAGTATTAGCCTTGCAAAGTGCCCATGAAGATATCAATCAATTCACGATCAACAAGAGGTGGATGCGCCCTTGCAGCTAGCTCTCTCCATCACTGTGCATACTCCTTAAAGGATTCGTTGTCCTTTTGAGCCATACTCTAAAGTTGAGTACGATTCAGAGCAAGGTCGTGTTGTATTTGTATTGCTTAACAAATGCATCAGCTAGCTCAGCCCAAGTGCGCACCCTGATACGCTCCAGCTGCATATACCATTCGAGAGATGCCTCAGACAAGCTGTCTTGGAAGTAATGGATCATAAGCTTTTCATCTCTGGCATAGGCAGCCATCTTGTGACAGTACATTTTCAGATGAATGTTGGGACAAATGAGACCCTTATACTTAGATAACTATGGCACCTTAAACTTGGGAGGAATGACCACATCTGGCACCAAACACAATTCCAGAGCATTCAGGGAAGTTGAGTTGTGCCCCTCCATGACTCATAGTTTTTCAGCTAGATCACGACACATCTTGATAGCTTCAGAATCCTGAGTGGCAGCAGGACTGGAAATAGGGATAGAAGCATGGTAATTTTTCACATCATCATAATGATATAATAGATTCTCTTCAGCATGAGGAGAGGGGATCTGAATGATAGCAGGTTGGGCTTGCGGGATAGCTCCAACAGTAACTCCAAGTGTGGGGAGTGGTTGAGAAGTGACTCTTTCAACTGCAGGAATGAAGTTCATCGATATCGCATAATTGATGGGGTTGGGAACAAGAACTGAGAGCCTTGAGGTTGACCCTTGCACATGAACATTGTTGTTGACGGCAACAGCTTGACGCAGTTCTTCCTCCTTTCTGACCGTAGTCATAACTTCGAGTATCTGGTCAATCTTGCCTTTGAGGGAGTCCAATTCCTCTCTGATGGCGGCTTGTTCTTGTTGAATTTGCTTCATTTTGTGTCTAGTGTTGGCTCGAGTTGCGTACTGGTGTCGAGGAATCAACTTGATTTACTAGAGAAGAAGGAAAGAGAAATGAGTCTCTGCTGTTGAAAATGGAATGCAAGATGCATAACTGATGCAATGCAATGAAATGACATGTATGCAAGATGTAAGAATCTAGGATCACAGGTTCGACCAATTCAGAGATTGGTCACTGTAACAGGTAGATAACTAAAGTTTTTGACCAAAGAAACCTTATAGGTAGGCTCTATACGGGCATATCTAGATTCTTTACCCATAAACCCACTCACGGGATATTTTCTACATTGATGGATATGGTTCCCAGGATCACAGACACTAACCACATCAACATCATGCAACAGGCTAGCTGCATTACAACGATAATGACGACAAGGTTTCTCCTGAGCGGGGTCCTCATGATAGGCACACAAGAAGCGAGTCCTTGGAGACTAACACTACATGACCACCAATATAGAACTGGTGCTAAAAGGTTCCCAAAATCACAGACCCTTCATGAATCAAGTCGTATAAAAGGTTAGTTGTGTTACAACAAGATCTACGAATATGTCTCCTTTAGGGGAGCTTTCATGCTAGGCGCACAAATAGCGAGTCCTTGGAGATTAACACTACTCGACTACCAATTCTAAACTAAGTGTTCCCTATGCTTTTACCAAAGCTCGGGCACAGAGCTTTACTCATGATATCATCCCAAGATCCAACAGTCAAGAATGATAATAAACATATAAAAGCCAAAAGAGAACAAATAGATAAACGAGAAGAAAACAAGAAACGAAGATAACGCTCTTCTAAAATCCCTAAGTTAGGCTCGACTCTCTCTTGCATGGAGCAAATGACATCCCTAGCAGAGTCGCCAGCTGTCGCACCTCGAAAAATCAAAATACAAGAACACTACCCTCGCGCTAAAGGCGTGAAATGTGGTTTGACAGAGTCACCACCAAACTGTATTTATCCCAAAAGAGGGAAAGGAAAATATCGAGAAAACCTTTAAGAGAGATAAGAACATGGTCGTCGCAACCACCTTCTGGGTTCGGGAGTCGGTTACGCAAAGGGAAGGTATTAGAACCCCTCACGTCCGTTGTACTCAACGGGAACCTCTTAGTTTTATTTGTGATGAGCATTATCTAAGCTTGTTTGTTTTCTTCTCAATGATACATGTGAAACGGTAAGATAAAAGGTATTGATGCTAGGGGAAATGGGTGGTTTTAAAATAGGGTGCTCGCCAAGGATTGGGGCCCTTGTGCCTACGTATACTCATTTGGACGAGAGTGAGGAATCAGAGTGCTCGTAGTTCGAATACGAGAAATGATAGAGGGAAAATGGAAGATGGATAGAAGGTAGACGCGGAATGACAGAAAAAGAAAAAGTGTGCTTGCCAAGATCATCACAATCTTATGCATACGTATCTTACATTCGAATGAATGAAAATTAGAGCGTTCGTAGTGTCATACCCTTATTTTTGACCCTAAGATTCTGTTTTGCATCATCTACATAGCATAGCATGCACTTTATCTCTTATAGTGTCCGAAATGTCAGTCAGAATAAATTTGTTGGATTTACAGACAAACTGGTCTAAATTTATTTCAAAATCTGACCAAACGCTGTATTTTTCCAATACGTTTATTTTGCGCTGATTATTTTGGTGGTCATTTTATTTTTTCGATCACTTTTTTGCCCGACTTTTTATTTCGTTTTTTAATCATTTTTATTTAAATAATCATTTAATTTATTTAGATTTAATTAGGTATTTAATGTAAATTTTTATTTTTATTAATTAATTTTATTTTTAATTCATTAATGTTTTCTTTTAAAAAAACATAAAAACATTATTTTTAATTCTTTTTATTTTTGTCTTATTATAAAAACACAAAAACATAAATTTTAATTCTTTTTGTTCTTGTCTTATCATAAAAAACTTAAAAACATGATTTTTAATTTCTTTTATTCTTTTTTTGTCATAAAAAAACACAAAAACATGATTTTTAATTCATTTTATTCTTGTCTTATTATAAAAAAATAAAAAAAACATTAAGTTAATTGTTATTATCATTCTTGTCTATTTTTTAGTCCTATATATATATATATATATATATATATATATATATATATATATATATATATATATATATATATATATATATATATATATATATATATATATATATATATATATATATATATATATATATATATATATATATATATATATATATATATATATATATATATATATATGCGCATTAGAAAAAACAAACAATCACATAAAAAAAGAAAAAACACTCATACCTCATCTTCCTCATATCCAAACTGCAAAGTTTTTTACAAACCACGGCGTGACATCAAGAGAAAGAGACGTAAAAGGAGAATGCCGACGAGATGAGGGAAGACGCAGGTGTTGCACCCCAAAATTTTCCAAGCCTTTTTTCTTTACCTAGCTTGTGTTTCATTGCATTCATTTTACCATTATCATCTGCATTGCATTGACATGTGTGCAGGTGATCAAGAGGTACGACTATCAACAAAAGGCTGCCAAGGTCATTGAGCTATATGAGATTCCTTATTCAAGTATTCAAGGGTTGATATCCTCATCAAAGAAGTCAGAGATCCTTAGAGAAGTGGTTGAAGCCAAATGTGCACATCTCCTAACTTAAAGGTTATGGGAAAGTCATCTGAGGATGTTAAATCCATAGATATGGACCTGGAGCATTGAGAGAGCTTATATGATGTCTTGAAAGTCATTATGGAGTTGAGATAAGTCATTATGCAAAGTATAAGAGGCTACAACCAAGATTGGTGCAACTAGGGTTTCATCTGGTCAACCCTAAGTCAACAGGTGGATTTGAAAGGGGTTGAGACTTAATTTCAAGGCCATGTTACCATGGAATGATGTGTTGAGACACACAAGGGATTATTCCAAGACTAAATCATCATGAATCAAGAGTGTGAGGAGTTCCTAGGCTAGGGTTTCTAAGCTTGATAGTGTAAAATCCCCTGGTTTAGTGCCTAACTTCAAGACCACATAACTGAAGATGTGATTTTTATCTCACCTTTACCCCAACATGATTGTTGTAGAGCATGATCATAACTTTAATTTGAGTACTATAAGTCCTTGATAGGGTTTATAGAACTCAAGTTATAAGACAGACAAGTTACAAGTCATCAGATGAATGTGATTTTGGTACTTGAAAGTCAACCAACTTCCATGCCATTTTTGACATGGAATAAAGCTTCTTCTAAACTTTTTATGAACATGAATGTTGTTCCTTATCTTCTTAGTTTCCAAATAGTACTAGAAGTCCTTGATTGGATTTGTAGAACTCAAGATACATTGCTTGCAAGCCAGGGGTATTTTGGGAAGTTGAGATTACAAGTCATTTTGGATTATAGGTCCATTTCACCATCTTACACACCTCAAATGGATTTTTGTTCAACTTTAAAGTTGCTCAAAATGGGGTTATTTACTTAACCAATCATCAAGGGTTCATTGATATGGATTAGAATGAGAGTTGGTTGAAGGAAATTTTGCAAAAGAGATTTAAAAGGCATTAAATGAGAAAATTGCAAAATAATTCATATTGGTTCAAAATATTGCAAGTTTGTGCATATTTTGAGTGTAAATGATATTTGGAACACATTGGCATTTTTAGATTTCCAAATTGAAGCATATTTCATGGTCAAATTGGAAGTTACTTCAAGAGGAAGTTACATGATCAAGATCATCCATTGATTGGAATTAAGGAGTGAATCTTAGCCCTTCATCCTCACCACCATACAAGCAATGCATTTAAGCAAAATTGGAGGCAAAAAAACAGAGCTGCATTCGTGACTGCCATAGTGAGTTTTTGGAAGGAAAAGTGAAAATTGAAATGGATTGAATGGGCCATGATTGGGCCTGACATTGATCCAAACATCATCTATATAAGCCATAAATCATTTTTAGATGGTTAGGGATGCAATTTGGAGGGAAAATCAGTTAGAAACAGTTGAGAACTTAGAGCTTGCAAGTGAGAATCGGTCTTGGAGATTGAAGCAATTTCAAGAACAATTTAGCATCAAGATAACTTCAGCATTGATCATTGATTGATTCTGCATCGTTTGGAGCAAGGTTGAACACTTGATAGGGACTCCATTGAAGCTTCTGATCAGGTTTCTTCTTCTCACGAATTCTCCTTATTTATGTGCAATTAGGCTAGATTAGACATGTGGTTAGGTTTCTGGAGTAACCTAGATGAGTTTAGGATTAGAACTGTTGAGTTTTGAGATGATTCTTGGAAGTGCATACTTTCTGTTAGGCTTCGTGTTAGCTTATTCTTAAGAGGAACATGAAATTTGAGTATAGCATGATGATCAGCGTGGAAAGAGGAAAAGAATGGTACCATTTTCATTGAGTTTGGTGAGGTTTGAAAACCTAGCGCCGTTGACACCGCCGGAGGAGATGACCGGAGTCTTCTCCATCCACCACAAAGTTCCCTCCTCTTTGAATTCAGTTTGAATGAGGAAGACGAGTCCTTAGCCACACAATTTGCTTGACTCCCTTGACTGAGTATACGCATCCAATGCACACGAATCCATTTCACTTTTGTTGACCATTGACCAGTGAGGTGGCACACTCTAGGCAGTTAGATGAGATTACTTTTTGAATGAACGTGCCAGATTAGAGAGCATTGTGAACCATAGTCAACTGTAAGGCATGTGAATACCTAATAAAATGAACCGTTTCATTAATCCCAGTCATCACATACGTGGCGCGTGCTCTCCCCTTTAGATCCCTTGACTGGTATTGAGATATGATGGCTGTGATATTTTCTTGACTTTCTGAATTTCTTTAATTCATTTTTCATATTTCTTTTATTCTTTAAATGTTTTTAATTCGGTAAAAATAGGAATATTTGTTATAAAATTATGAAAAAAAAATCAGGAATGATTCTTGCCACGTCCTTTATTTTTGTGTGCAATTTAATTGAATTTTTGGTTAATTTTCCATTTAATATCATTTTTTCCATTTTAATTAGATGATTACAAATGTTAAAAATGCATGATTTTCTTTATGATTTTTGTACTAGATCCTGGTTATGATTTAGGATCTGATTTTTTGCTTGATATCTATAGACATCTTGATAGAGTTGTATGATTTTTATTCTGATTTTTAGACTTCACCTTGATAGGTTTTGAACTAGTTCTTTAGGACACTCCCCAATTGAACTTCACATAACACACTTTAAGTTTAGCATTTAGATAGTGCCCTTAAACTTAGAGTTAGGCTCTGATTTTTCTACCATAGATTCATAACAACCCTAGGAGACCCTAGGATTTTTGGTAGAATATTTAGGTATGATTTCCTATTTTAATTAGATTTTATATGGTGGTTGTTTTTAGGATGACCCTAACTTAGCATATCAACTAGTTTGGCTCCAAAAGTGATCTTTAGCCAACTTTACATTCCTCAATCCTTCTTGCTAGTATAAAGCATATGGTTACACCTTTGTAAAAGACTTGATAGTGTTCATAGATCCCTTAGGCTAGATATCCTTTAGTGCTTAGAAATTGAGGTTTCTTTAAGAGCTTTAGGTGGATGATTCCCCTTCCTTTGAAGCTTTGCCTTCATTATTCCTTATTCCAATTCCTTTGATCCTCCTTGGGTGAAAGCCTCATTCCTCCTTAGGAGGGATGATGTGCATTCCTCATTGAGTTTGAGCTTTGGAAGGATATTCAAATGACTTGGTGGGTTCCCTAGGTTCACACCATATTTCTCTTCTCTCTAGTCCAATTCTGTGGATCCTTTTTGGGTGAGCCCAATTCCTCCTTAGGAGGAATTTTGGGCATTCCTCAGGAAGCCTGAGCCTCAGTGGATTCTTGTGCTGATGCACACCAAGCTTAGCTTAGTGAGTTGATTCTAACCTTGTTCCCTTAGTTTATTTTCTCCCCTTTCCATGTTTGATTCCTTGCTGTGATGCATTTAGGATATAGCTTCATGAATAGATACTCTTGTTTAAGTGCATGATTGCATTAAAAGTTGAGATGTGCTTGTGGAGGTTTTCACCCCATACTATTTCCTCCCTTTGCTTGGTTGCTTAACTGTTTTCATACTTGCCTCTGATTGTTTGCATTGAAGGTTGAGGTGATCCTCCCTTGCTTGTGTGTTATTTTTCTTTTATGTTTGCATTAGAAGTTGAGGTTTCCTCCTTCTGCTTGTACTGATGCATAGCATATTTACATGTCTTTATCTCAGTAGCTTGATAGTTGTACTCATCTGCTTATTGATTTTTTTCTGTTTCTGTTTCTGTTTCCCCTTTAACATGTTCCCTTAGGATCTCTAACCTCTCTTCTTCAAGAAAGGTTATGATAGACTTTAGGATGAATCCATGCATGCTAACATTAGGGTAGATTCCCCTTCAAACTCAACAATAGGATGAATCCATTGCATGTCAACAGTAGGATGGTTGATAGTTTTCCCGGTAGAGTCCTTTCTCCTTCTCATCTCCAAAACAGTAAAATACGTAATAAAGGCACGTTTGTATAGTACATTACGAGCCTTAAGCCACTTAGGAAATGTTTATTGGAGGGTTTCCTTTCAGTAATCAGGATGTTTAGTATGGTACCCTTTGGGTGACATGCAACGCATTCACTCCTGAGTCATAGTCTCTAGTGCAGTATGAACTACAAACATCCATAAAAAATACTTCTTTTCATAAAAAACTCAAAAGAAAACTTCAAACCTCTTTTGCCCCGTGGGATCTTAATTCAAGGAAAACCTTTTCTGACGAAAAGAGTGCTGTTAAGCTTCAGTCCTACCGCAAACAGGCATTGTCCTTAACTGCTGGAACTGTTGTTTAACTTTACTCAGGTAAAAACAGATGAATCAAAACCTGTGTTTCGTTATCCCGAACTACGTAAGCTTTGATCTTTCATACCAGATGAAAGTATGTAGGCACAATACTGACGTATTGGCGAGCAACCTTCCCCCTTCACCTGTAGTTAGCCGAACTACGTTGACTCTGATTTCTCGTTCCAGACGGGTATACGTAGGCACGGAGCGCGATGCTTTGCCGAGTCAATTTTCTTCTCTCTTGAACCAACCTTGATAGGTAGATAGATAAACAACCCATCAGATAAATACAACAAGCGTGGATCCCGTTGAGTACAACGGACGTGGGGGTGTTAATACCTTCCCCTTGCGTAATCAACTCCCGAATCCAGACTTGGTTGTGATAAACTTGTCTTTTCCTTTCCGTTAGATTTGTTCCGATCGTTTCCTTTCCCTTCCCGTGGGATAAATAACAAAAGGCAGCGACTCTTCTGTTTTTGCCGGCACCTTTTTCACAGTAGCGACAGCTGGCGACTCTGCTGGGGACCTATAGCTGCTGGGGACTTTTCCCATCCCCTACGCTGGGACCGTTTTCCATCCCCTATGCGAGTCAATCCTAGCGCTTGCGTGTTTATCTGTTGGGTTTGCATTTATTTATCGCACTTTACTTTCCTGCACTTTGCTTTCAGTATAATATGATTATTTGCTGTGCTGTTTGTGGGAGGGACTGATTCTGATGAGTGGGAAGCCAGACCCAGGCTTGAGAAAAAACATAGCATTAGAGTGGATTAGTGGTGGACTTGCTTGCTTTGCTCGCACCCGTTCCCATGTAATTCACACTCAGACGAGATTCTCTTTGATGATTTCCTATAGGTGCTTTGGACTCGATAGGACTTTGGATCTTAGGATTGTTGACTCTGGAAACCGATCATTTGTGACTCAGCTAAGTGAGGCCTCTTCAGGGGGTGATGATGCCAAACCAGAGATGGTGAATGTATCATCATTTCTTGAAATTCTGTGACGCTGAGGAACGCATAGGATGTCATACCTGTGTCAGCGGACTAGGTCCATACCTGTGAGCGGGGCTGGGCTATGCAGGAAAAATTTACCTTCAGACAACCTGGTTTTCTCTTGACAGTTTGAATCAGTGACATTGATATCAGAGGTTTCTTTATCATCAGAGCTATGTTGTGTTCTCGTCAGAGCAGAATTTTGGTCCTTTGCAACCACCAGCACAACACTTTTGATCTCCTGCTTGCATCGTCTAGCATTTGCATGATTGCATTCTCATTTGCATTTCATTAACGCGTGTCTGTGTTGCGGGTGCATATTTTCCCCCGGTTTTAGTGATCTGGTCCCTTATTGCTGATATCCGGCATGAGAAGGTTGAGACAAGGTACTCCTCCAAACGTAAGACCGAGCCGATAAAACACTTGGGCGCAAGTCTAACCAAGCTGACTGATGCTAAAGAACATCGTGGATTAGACCTGAAGGTTGTGCACAGTGTGTTGACCACTAAAAAGCAAGAGTTGGATAAGGCGTATCTGAAGATCTCCAAATTCAATGTCCATTGGAATACCACTCTGACCAACCACAAAGGGTGAGAGGAGAAGCTGAAGCAGCAGATAGCCAAGTTGAAGATTCAACTTGAGACCAAGGACAAGAAGATAGAGGCTGAAGCATCACTTTGATGAGACGTTCAGTACAAATTGGTTGAAACCAAGGCAAACCTGCAGGATTGTCAACTCAGAGCTGATGTCAAGAGGTGCAAAATGGAAAACTGCTTTGGAGAGGGTGCTTGTGAGGACTTTGCCAGAGATCTCCAGGGTACCATCAAGCAGAGGGATCTGCTGATCCGGGGTCTGCTCACCAAGCCTGACCATCCCACTACGAAAAAGTTATCGGAATATTTTCGTTCCCGTAGCCGCACTTGATTTCTTTGTATTTCTTTGTATCTTTTATGCATTGATATGCTGACCACCACCAGGCTTGTTGGTTGGGGTCACACTTGTTGCTTCAGTTGTATTCGATTACAGTTGTACGCTACCCGCGTGGGTTCTTCAGACATATATGAGGTTTTCTTTCCAAGATTGGATGTTGGACTTTATTTGTCTCGGAAACTAGAATTGGGGGATTTTCCCCAAGGCACAGACACACGTTTTCATTTTCATAACCATTTTGCATAGCATGTGCCTCTGGTATATTTATCTAACCCTCTATGTTTACAGGTTGTTTCAGGATTGATCGCAGGTTGATCCGAGCAATGAAACAGGTACAAGCGGAACTGAAGGACGTTCAGAGCCAGCTAGGGCAGTTCATGAAGGACATGCAAGCGTTGTGCTGGAATCAAGATGCGATCAAAGAGGAGAACAACCAGCTGAAGAGTCGGGTGGGTTTGATGGCAGAAGTGTTAAAGAATGTACTCAGAAGAGAATGTGAGCAAATTCCCGAAGCTGCAGCCAGCATACTTGCTCCACAAGTGTCTGAAGAACCTGCACCAAGGCATGATAGGCCTAAAAGACCCTCTGCACAGCTTGAAGCTTAGGATTTTCCCCGTCAGCGACCACATACGGTTTCTCAGGATAACCTTAGAAGGTATGGTAAAAGGATGAAGCTACCTGACAGAATCTTCGATGAAATCCTGATGGATTGTGCTCAGTTGGTGCAACTCTTGCTCCAAATTCAATTGGTTGAACCTCGAACTTTGGCTCCATTGACTGGACAGCCACCACCAGGCTATGATGCGGGCAGCCATTGTGAGTTCCACTCTGGAGCACCGGGGCATAACATAACGAACTGTAGAGCTTTTAAGCATCAGGTTTCAGACTTGCTAGACTCAAAATCTATTGAATTTGTGCTGGGCGACATGAATGTATCAGGAATCGATATTCCTATTCCCCCTCCTGAAGCTGTAAAGGGTTCGGGGAATATCCTGGAATCGTTGGAGTCTGAATCCCCTTGTCCGCAGCAGTTGCCGGTTTTTGGGCCAAATCTGAGGATGACAGTGCCTGAGCATAAGGAATGTCTCGACCAATACCAGCAGTCTCATGTGTCTCAACTGTAAGATTATCGCCAGTGCCATAATCAGAATAGGCCTCGCAGCAACAATTTAAAAAGAAGGAATGCTCTCCTTCATCCAGTGCCTATGACGCCCAGTCAGCTGCTGTCGCATCTAATTCAATATGCTTTGGTAGAGCCTAAGACTCTCAAGCCGGTGCCAGAGCCGTATCCTCCCGGGTATGATCCCGATGCTCGATGTGGATATCATGGGGGATCCATGGGGCATTCAACTGACGATTGCGAGGTTTTTCAAGCCAGGGTGCAACTGTTGATAGACAGAAGGTGCATATCCTTTCTAGAGGGAAGGCTGGTCATCCATGTCAACCGTTCATCTGATTGAGTCTGAAGACTTCAAAGGGTCGCTCCCCTCAGCAGCAAATAAGTGTGAAAGCCCAGTTCCTAGAAGCTGGCAATCTGCATTTTATCATGACATTTCTTTACATTTGTAGTTTCTTTCCTGTTAGTGTCGCTACTGCGAAAATCGGCGCCGGCTGAACAGAAGAGTCGCCACCGTGCGTTATTTATCCCACGGGAGGGAAAGGAAACGCTCAGAGTAAACCTCGCACAACACGGGAAAGGTATGGTCATCGCAACCAAAACCTGGATTCGGGAGTCGGTTACGCAAGGGGAAGGTATTAGCACCCCTCACGTCCGTCGTACTCGACGGGATCCACGCTTGTTTTCGGGTATGGATTGTTATTCTATCTACTCTACAGGTCAAGGGTTAAAAAGAAAAGAAAATGAAAATAAAAAAATGACTCGGCAAAGTATCGCACTTTATGCCTACGTATTCCCGCCTGGAACGAGAAATCAGAGTCAACGTAGTTCGCCTACCTACGGGAAAGGAGGGGAAGGTTGCTCGCTAGGATATCGCATCCTATGCCTACGTACTTTCACTCGGCATGAAAGATCAGAGCAAACGTAGTTCGGGCCACGTACGACACAAGTTTGTCTTGGTTGATTTTATTCCTTCTGAAAAAGGTTTTTCTGATTAACAGTCCAAGCGGACAAAAATGACGTCTTGATGAGTTCACATTTTTTTACGGAAGAAGTGTCTTTTATTGTGTTTGAAATCTTTATGTGTTTTTCTGTTTGTTTTGAGAAAAAAGAGACAGAACTCTAACCTACGGCTGCGAAGGGGAACAAACTAACCTAATGTTATCATGCATGGGTTAAGACCTAATGTCTATCATGCTCCTCTCTTGCACAGAGAGAAACAGAGATCCTACGGGATGGGCAGAAACAGAAACAATAACAGATATAATAAAGCGGTAAAATGCATGGATGCAACAGTACAAGCGAGGCAAGGGAGTCCCACTCAACCTCGAACCTAGAAAACAATAGGCAAAAGTGAACAGACTTCACTTTCAACCCAGCAGGGTAAACAGCAAACAATACAGTCAGGAAAACCAATCAATACATCAGAAATGAAATACAGCAAAAATAAACAGCATCAGCAGCTCTGAATCAACATCTGGCTTCAAGTAATCTCCAATCAGCTATAGGCTTCAACAAGCATCAATCCCCACCTTCATGGCCTTCAGGCAAGGGCTTTGATCATCATTCTTCCATCTGCAATGGCTTTTCTTCAAGCTCAAACCTCCAGGATGAGGGATTAGTCACAAGAGTGAATTGGGTGTTAAGCAATCAGTTGACTACCAAGGGTGGTGAACAGACTGCTTCTAACACAAGAGACATTTTCTCTCAAGAGTTCTATCTCATAGACACCATCACCAAGCCTTCCAAAGGAAGGGGGTGAGTGTCTTAGAGAGACTCTGAATCACAGAGAAGAATGGATGCAGACAAGGCCATCCATGTTTGAGAAACAAACTTTCTAACCTGGAGCTCTGCCTAGCTCCTAAACCCTAGTCTCCTCAACAGCTGCTAGCAAGAACCTCCTCTCTAACTCTGGCAGTTGATCTCCAATCTCTGGATCCCCAATGACTTCATCTTCACAAGTCTTCAGCTTCCCCAGGTCCCCAGACAATCCCAATACCCAAGCAAGCAAGCAATAATCCCCAGAGGGCACACCACACCAGTCAATCAGATATACAGACAGTATTAATAGCAGTAGGGGAATCCTGACTTTTCTAAGGGATCTAATAACTACCCATAGCCCCTATAGTCCCATAACTAATCTATTCAAACCCTAAGTCCTAAGGGAAATGAAATCAAACTTCCTAAGCCATCACCTAAAACCCTAGTTTTATTCATGTTGTTCAAGCCTACATTAAGCACCTAAAACTAATTCCTAAAAATAGGAAATAAATTGAATCTACAAGTTCAATATCTCATCTAAACACCCTAAAAAGAATGAACAAAAAATATTAAAGCATTTAGTAGAACAAAAATTAACAAATTTATGCATGAAATGAAACTATTTAGAATGACATTTATTTAGAAAATATGGAAAAAATATGAAATGAAAATAAAAATGCAATTTTATTTTTCTATAATTTTCTAGACATCCTAAAGAAAATAGTGTAAAAAGAATGAAGTGAAAATGATTTTCTATGAATTTATTATGAATTTTTTAAAGTTGGAAAAAATTGAAGTGAATTAAAAAAATTAAATTGAATTAAAATGAGGGAGGGGGGTTCATTAAGCAAGCACGCCCAGTTGATAATCCAGGATGGGCCAACAATGGGGGGTGCGCATAGCACTAACACTCAGGCCCAGAACCATTCAGACTTAGTGAAAAATAAAAAAACACGCAGGGGTGCAAATAGAAACAAAATCATGTTCAAAATGACTTTGGGCTTGATAGCTGGGGGTGGAAATAACAAAATACACTCAGGCCCGCCCGTTTCAATTAATGAAACGGTGCGTTTAGGGCACCACCTCACTTCCCTCCAAATTCTGAATTGAATAAGAGCCCTAGGATCTAAGCTCTGAGTCAAAAGTCCACACGAAAGGGACGGACACGATTTCGTCTTCTCCAATGGATCTGAAACTTAGGGTTTGGACTCCATGAATGCCATGCACGAGCCAAATTCAACTCATCTGTTCTCACTCTACAGGCCATGAATCAACACGCTATAAACATGAAAAGTGCTCAGGATCTCTCCCTCTATAAGCCTATGGTCTTTGATTACATTGAAATTCATCACAACTCTCAACCCGAGCGCAACAACTTCTGACTCCATGAAAACACTCTGAGATGCACCAACACAATTCTCAATCAAACTTGCACTAATCTAATCTATAACTAATGGTGATTATCCTGCGCTAACAACCTAACATTATAATGCACTAACCTAAGAGTTCTTGATCCAAACAGTTTCTACAACCTGCTAATCATCATCACCAAACCACTCCAAATTCATCCTAATTATTCTACTAACATCCTACATCATATCTAAACTAACAAATCTATGCTAAACTAACTGAATTAAGCTGTTTGAATGAAAACGCACCTGGTGTGAAATCTTGAAAACAGCTATGGAGACTCGTGGATCTGAGGCTTCCAAGGCTTGGATCTTGATCAACTAACTCAGTGATTGATTCTGTATGCAATACCTTGATGATTCTTGACTTGAATTGTGCTATCCACTTGAACCTTCAATTTTGATGTTGATGATGGAAGTGCTCGAAAATGGATGCTAACCACCAAATCTTTGCTTCAATTATGATCCAGGATGATGATTGAATAAGATTGAATTGATGTGGATGAAAATTGATGAAGGTTTTGTGAGATTGAAGTGAAATTGCAAAGAGAAAGAATGAGAGAACTTGGGAAATTCTTGGTGCAAATGAAGCCAACCCTTGATCAATCTTCATTTCATGAATATATAGAGCTCACATGAACATTCTAGATCCATCTTACACATTCCCTTGCCTTCCAACTTTGATCCATTTTGGCTATGTTTCTTAAAAGGCAAGTAACCATGGATAACTTTCTTTTTTCCTTCTAAACTCAAAAAAGTGTTTGAACCATTGTTCTTAGAATTGCTTTTCCATTCAAAATCATATATTGGAAGTCTCCATTTGGACTCATAAATCTCCCAAACCATTTTCCATCTTGACTTTATTCAAATTATAAGCCATTTTAGTTCAAATTTTGACCAATCATACAACTTCATGCTATGAGCTTCTCCAACAATTTGTGACCTTCTTTCTAGACTTAAAATCCCATTTGGAGCAAGTTTGATGTTGTAAGTTTTTCCATTTGAGGCCTCCTTGTATGAGTTTTGGACATAGGTTAAAATGACCTGTAATTCACAAATGCCCAAAATACCCTTTGCTTGCCAAGACCATAAGTTGAGTTCCACACATCATATGAAGGCATGCTATACCATTCTAGAAAGCTAAGACAATGAGGAACAATTCTTATGTTGACCAAGAATTCATTTGAAATCTCCTTGAGGGACAAAAATTGCTTGGAAGTCAAGTCACTTTCACAGACAAAAATTCAGATACCTCAGATGACCTGTAACTTGCAAGGACCATAACTTGAGTTCTATAAATCTCCTTGATGTCTTCCACCACTCAAATTAAAGGTCTTGAGATCCTCTACAAGTTTCATGTTGGCCAAGAAGCCATTTGAAGCTAGCATTTTGACTTATCTTGCTTGGAAATTTGACCTAAACTAGGGGATTTTACACAGAAACCCTAATTTAGAAACTCCTCTTCTCCTTGATTTCTCTTGAATTCTCCTTGGCATATCTCCATATCCTTCTTTATATATCCAATGATGAACCCCACATCTCTCCACTAGACTTGAATGCCCCTTAAATCAGTCAATTGACCTAGGGTTGACCTAGGGTTGACCCAGATGAAACCCTAGTTGACTGCCTTCAGTTATAGCTCTTGTGCTCTCATCAATGACTTGTCTCCTTCTCCAAATGACTTTCTAAGTCTCTCATAATGTCTAGATACTCTCCATGCCTTCAACTCACAGCTCACAACCCTCTTGTTGACCCTCAGATACCCTCAGCTAGGAGATGGCCTCAAGGCTTGATCTGCTGAACTCTTTGCTTTCAAACTCTTTCCTGATGACTTGAATAAGATTGAATTGGGATAATAACCTCTTGATAGGCCTCTAGAGATGAGAATAATGATTGGTCCCCTGTTGAATGACTTGCTATGCTTATGCTATGCAGATGGTTAGTCTATGTACATGACTCTATATGCAAATGCTAATGACATTGAAACATAAACAAAGTGAATAAGGTTGGGCAAATTTTAGGGTGCAACAGCTGCCCCTATTCAAACGACTTGGACCCGATTGGGTGAAGAGCCCGGAGCCTTCAGACATTCGTGGTACGAGACGGTTGAATACTAGTGAAACCAGAAATTTGCCAACCGCAAAACTAAATTGCGCTCCTGCTTGGGGAACACCATTCATCAGCTGTATCTGACTGTTACGGCAACCCACTGATCTCGTGCGACTGTGCTGGGGGATTGTCTTCATCGTTCTGAAGAGGATTCTGTCATAACAGATCGCTTGCTTGTCCACGTTAGGACTCTGTCTGTCGTCAATACGAAGAAATCTCAACTAAAACCTGTCCCCGTTAGGACTCCACTTGCTGTTAACCCAGAAAAATCTCGGCAACTCCGCTGGGGATAATTCGTCTGCATTTCTATAAACTGCATCGTCCACATTAGGAATAAAATTCTTCCACGTTAGGAGTAACACATGTCCACGTTAGGAATAACATCGTCCACGTTAGGAATCATCTCTTCTGTATCTGTCCACGTCAGGACTAACCCTTTCATCTTTCCACGTCAGGAAGCAATCTTCTTTCCACATAAGGAGAACTATATCGATCTGTCCACGTAAGGACTCCAATACTACTTGACATGTCCGCGTCAGGACTCCAATCTTTCCACGTAAGGAATTCAACTTTGGTTCTGAACCTGTCCCCGTCAGGACTCAACTTTCCACGTAAGGAGTACATCATTCTTCCACGTTAGGAATCAACTTTCCTTGAATCTATCCACGTAAGGACCCCAATTTCTTCCACGTAAGGAATCTATCTTCTTCTTCCTCGTTAGGAATAATCCATTTCTTTCCACGTCAGGAATCAATCTTGATATGTCCGCGTAAGGACTACATCTTTCCACGTCAAGAATGCTATCATTTCCGCGTAAGGAAACTACCTTTTTCCACGTAAGGAATCCTCTTCTGATACGTCCGCGTAAGGACTACATCGTCCACGTTAGGACCCACTTCTCCACGTTAGGAATAATAATTTCTTTGATTTGTCCACGTAAGGACACTGACCTCGTCTTGATCTGTCCACGTTAGGACTCAGGCGTCTTCGACCCGCTGAGGAAATAAGGCTTGTCCACGTAAGGACTCACACACTGGCCTGATCTGTCCGCGTAAGGATACCAACACGAAGAGTAATTACTTTTGTCATCGTCATGACCTCCCATTCTACTAATTTCGAGAAACCGAATCTGTCCACGATAGGACTAACACAACTCACCAATCCAGGGAAATAAACCTGTCCACGTTAGGACGCCCACTTCTGAAGAAAACCCGTCAGTACAGGAATAGATTGTCCGCGTCAGGACTTAGTTCTCCAATGATCCTCACCCACAACCTTCTTAGCACTGACGTGACAGCGACTTTGAGACGGACTCCACTGGGGATGTCTGGAAACCAAACTATCGGACGCCTATTCTGATAACCGGCGGTGGCCTCTGAAATTCTGACTCATGAAACCTTTTTAATGTTGACGTAACAACAACTTTGCAGGAAACAATCCGCTGATCGGACTAGAGAAACTTCAACAAAAACTCTGGCGGGGACATAAGTAACTCTGCTTGGGGACAAAGAGAAACTTATCCTGCAGACTTTGTGGGGAAAATAAGAGACATTTGCATAAATGACTCTGTTAGAGACAAAGTGAATCTCATCATGCTAACTCTGTGGGGGAATACTGCCGAGACTGACATTATCATTGGATGTCTCATGCCGAGATCTTGAATGTTTGGTAGTTCATTTGAGCAAGAACTCTCTCCACCTGAACTGCTAAAATACAGGAACTGCTTCAGCAAAATAAATGCTGGAAGGATAATGCCGACTCCGCCGGGGATAGCCAGATGCTACAGAATTATTCCAGCAAAATAAATGCTGGAAGGGTGAAGTCGACCCAGCTGGGAAATTGGGAACTTAAACCAAACATCTTGTTGAGGTAACCCCCCTGCTGGGGAATATAACCTTGCTGGGGAATATCAAATGCGCGTAGTTCGATCGGACTTTCTGCTGGAACGTGAACTGATATCACACCGCATCCTTGACAAAATAAATGATGGGAACCACCATCAACTCCGCTTGGGAGCGTCATAATCTTCGAATTCCACTGGAAGGAAAGAAAACACTTGCAAAGAGAATTCCGCTAGGGATGGGATGACTCTCTTGGGGAAAATTAACTGACTCCGCTGGGGGCGAGTGCGTGACCCTGCGGGGAAAAATGAACCTGTCTGAATACAGCCTTACGATCTTGGAATCGCCAAACTCTGCTGAGGGTGAATAACCTTTCTGCTCCCTTTGAGTAAGCTACGGCTAGCTGGGGAATTCTGTCCTTCTTCAGGAAGAACATGCATGACCTACGTGGGGATCAAGTCTTTCGTTATCGCAATCTTTTGATCATCTTCCTCGTATGGTTATGAAACCTGTAGCAACACAAACAAGACACGACAAGCCTATGCAAACAAATCAATTCAGGTTAGTGACGTTACACTCAGTTAATTCAAAGCTTTAATGATTGTTGGCAAGGGCCAGTGATGTTATACTCATGCTAGCTTCAATAAACTTAGGCGTTTTACCATGCACAAAACAGTAAAGAACAGGCATCAAGTACTGAATAACATATTTTCATTGATCGGGCCCCTGAATGGGCGGAGTTTTTTGTACACGGAATGTAACTCCTGAAAAGAGGAAGCTACGCAAAGCAAATACCTAAGTATGCACAAGAAGCATGAATATTTTGACAAATTAAATTTTGTACACATGTCGGCAACTGGATGCAGATGAACACCACGAACTGATCCTCCCATGACTCGTCCGACTCTAATGCTTTCCCGGTATCCATTTCTGAAGAGATTGTATCCGATAACCGACCCCTCAGGTATATTCTCCCGCACCAATGCTCAATGAATATCGAATTCGGACCGCAGTCATTTGCTCTTCAAATCCCTAACTTTTGCGTGAACCGCCCTTTACGGGTTTTCAGTTCACCGGGATACCCTTTTTTGCCGAAGCCGCCCAGTGTAGGTTTTCAACTTCGCGGGTGTACATTTTTCAATTTTATCCCTAACTTTTGCCCGAACCTTTCATTCTGTTTTTGGTTCGCCAGGATGCCCCATTTTTGCCTGGACTCTCTTTTTCTGTCCAGCGGGTCTATTTTATGCAAAGTATTTTTTAACTGCGTCCGAATTCACAGGTGACGCAAAGTCTTCTCCGTCCATGGTGGACAACAACAACGCTCCTCCTGAAAAGACTTTTCTAACAACGTATGGCCCTTCGTAGTTGGGGGTCCACTTGCCCCTGTGATCTGCTTGCGGCGGGAGAATCCTTTTCAGCCCAAGGTCGCCCGTCTGAAAGCTTCGCGGAAGTATCTTCTTGTCGTACGCTTTCTTCATTCGTCTTTGGTACAAACGACCGTATGCCAGAGAAGCTATCCTCTTCTCATCCATCAAACTCAGTTGGTTCAATCTATTCGTTACCCATTCTGCCTCGTCCAGCTGAACGTCTCGCAATACCCTCAGAGAAGGGATCTCAACTTCTAATGGTAATACCGCTTCCATTCCGTATACCAACGAGAACGGAGTTGCCCCGGTCGATGTGCGTACCGTCGTACGATAACCGTGCAAAGCAAAAGGTAGCATTTCATGCCAATCTTTATAAGTCACCACCATTTTCTGGACAATTTTCTTGATATTTTTATTGGCCGCTTCGACAGCGCCATTCATCTTGGGTCGGTAAGGGGAGGAGTTGTGATGTTCGATCTTGAAATTCTGACAGAGCTCCTTCATCATTTTGTTGTTCAGGTTAGAACCGTTATCCGTGATTATCCGCTCGGGAATTCCATATCGGCAAATGATATCTCTCTTGATGAATCTAGCCACCACTTGCTTCGTTACATTTGCGTAAGACGCCGCTTCCACCCACTTGGTGAAATAATCGATTGCTACTAGGATGAACCGATGCCCATTAGAAGCCGTCGGCTCGATCTTTCCGATCATATCGATTCCCCACATCGAGAATGGCCATGGAGATGACATCACATTTAGAGGACTCGGAGGCACGTGGATCTTATCAGCATATATTTGGCACTTGTGGCACTTCCTCGCGAACTTGAAACAATCAGTTTCCATCGTCAACCAAAAGTAACCTGCCCTCAGCAGCTTTCTCGTCATAGCATGCCCACCAGCATGCGTACCAAAGGCACCCTCGTGAATTTCCTCCATGAGAAGCTTTGCCTCTTTCTCGTCTACACAACGCAACAACACCAAATCGTGGTTTCTTCTGTACAAAACGCCATCCGGGTTCAAGTAGAAATTGCCTGCTAATCTCCTGAGAGTCTTCTGATCTTGACTGGATGCCCCAGCCGGATACTCTTTATTCTTCAGGAAATTAAGGATATCAAAATACCACGGTTTGTCGTCGGATGCTTCATCGATAGCAAATACATAAGCTGGCCTGTCCAACCGAGAGATAGTGATTTGGGGAGCTTCGTTCCAGAAGTTGACCTTGTACATGGAAGACAAAGTGGCAAGGGCGTCAGCCATTTGATTTTCTGCCCGCGGTACGTGATGCAATTCAACTTTGTCGAAGAAAGGCAACAATCTCCTTGCATAATTCATGTAATGTATCAAATTGGGCTGCCGTGTCTCCCATTCCCCTTTGATTTGATTCACCACCAGAGCTGAGTCTCCGTATACGTCTAGATGTTTGATTCGCAAATCAATGGCTTCTTCAAGCCCCATTATACAAGCTTCGTATTCGGCCTCATTGTTGGTAACGGCAAAGGTCAATCGGGCAGTAAACGGGATGTGCGACCCGTGTGGCGTGGTGATGATTGCCCCTATTCCGCTACCGTAAGCATTCACAGCTCCGTCAAATATCATCTTCCACTGGGACCCCAACTCTGGTCCTTCGTCTGGCAACGGCTCTTCGCAATCCTTCATCTTTAGGTACATGATATCCTCGTCAGGAAAATCAAACCTCATCGATTGGTACTCTTCAATAGGCTGCTCCGCCAGATACTCAGACAGCACACTCCCCTTTATAGCCTTTTGCGAGACGTATTGAATATCATATTCAGTCAAGACCATCTGCCAACGGGCAATTCTACCTGACAACGCCTGCCTTTCGAATATATATTTGATTGGATCCATCTTCGAGATGAGCATGGTTGTATGATTCAGCATGTACTGCCTCAAACGCTTGGCGGCCCAGGCTAGCGCGCAACAAGTTTTCTCCAGCATTGAGTATCGAGATTCACAGTCTGTAAATTTCTTACTCAGGTAATAGATCGCATGCTCTTTTCTCCCTGTCTCGTCGTGTTGACCGAGAACACAACCCATGCTTCCCTCAAGAACCGTCAAATACATTATCAAGGGTCTCCCTGCCACTGGGGGTATCAAAATAGGAGGCTCCTGCAGATACTTCTTTATTTTATCGAACGCCTTTTGACAATTTTCGTTCCACGTTACAGCTTGATCTTTCTTCAACAGCTTGAATAATGGTTCACACGTGGCAGTTAGGTGAGATATGAACCGGGCAATGTAGTTCAATCTCCCTAAAAACCCGCGTACCTCTTTCTCTGTTTTAGGCGTCGGCATTTCTTGAATCGCTTTTATTTTAGCAGGATCGACCTCTATTCCTCTTTCGCTTACGATAAACCCCAGCAGTTTACCCGATCTCACCCCGAAGGTGCATTTGTTAGGGTTCAGCCTCAGCCTGAACTTCCTAAGCCTTTTAAACAACTTCAGCAGATTCACCAGATGCTCTTCCTCCGTCTGGGATTTGGAAATCATATCGTCAACATACACTTCGATCTCTTTATGCATCATGTCATGAAAAAGAGTCGTCATCGCACGCTGATATGTTGCCCCAGCATTTTTCAAACCAAAGGGCATCACTTTGTAGCAAAATGTTCCCCAAGGCGTTATGAAAGTAGTCTTCTCCATATCCTCTGGCGCCATTTTAATTTGATTATAGCCTGAAAAGCCATCCATGAAGGAGAATACAGAGTACTGAGCAGTATTATCAACTAACACGTCAATGTGAGGAAGTGGAAAATCGTCTTTTGGGCTTGCTTTATTCAAATCTCTATAATCCACGCACATTCGAACCTTGCCATCTTTCTTTGGCACTGGTACGATGTTGGCAACCCATGAAGGATACTTCGTCACAGCCAGGAAACCAGCGTCCCACTGTTTCTGCACCTCCTCTTTGATCTTCATTGCCATATCTGGTCGAGTTCTGCGAAGTTTTTGTTTGACCGGCGGGCAGTCTTCTTTCAGTGGCAGGCGATGCACAACCATATCAGTATCGAGCCCCGGCATATCCTCATACGACCAAGCGAATATATCATTATACTCTCGAAGCATTTCAACCAGTCTTCGCTTGATATCACTCTGCAGTGCGGCTCCGATACGAATATTCTTCTCAACCCCTTCCGACCCCAAGTTGATAATTTCGATAACCTCGTCGTGAGGCAGAATGGCTCTTTCCTCTTGCTTCACTAACCAAGACAGTTCTTCAGGAACGTCGCTATCTTCGACAACCTCTTCTTCGGCCTGGAATACCGGGTGATCGAAGTCAGGACGAGTCATAGGTGGTTCAAGGATGTCATCTGAAAATGTTATCCTGCAAAAGGAATGGTTAAGTGCTTCAAAATGCGTATAAAGCGAATAACCATGTTGCCATTTTATTGAAAAACACAAGATAAGAAAGACAGGGATTACAGTATTTGCACATGAAAAAACGCCATTTATTTAATGATTAACACGCAATGTTTATAACAACACAGCCCTAAGCAAATCCCGATGCCCCGGGCAAGACATCAGATTATTCAACAATTAATAAAGCAAAGCATTACTGTTTAAAAGTCACAGGAACAAGCTCCTGAATGGACCAGTTGCACAGTCCTTGTCCTGGCGTGCTTGGCTGAATCCAGGCATCCATATCACAGTCGCTGTCCCCTTCATCAGACTCTGAAGCAGCATTGACAGTTTCATGACATACTCCACTGGCAGAGATGGTGATTGACTTTCTGAAATGGGGGGCCCCCACGGAAGGAGTTGATGACGACGGTCGGTACCCCAGTCCGAACCGGTCCATTTTCACCGGAATGTCCAGTACTTTGCCCCAGCCCTTGGCTTCTCCTGCTTCCACTAAAGCTTGAGCCTCCTTATACGATGAGACAGCTATCTCTGGCACTTTGCTCGGCCCGGGACCTTTGTCCTTGACGCGCAAACCTTCGAATGCCTGGCATGGTGTCTCGTGGATCTCTCCGTCGACTTCCACATATTTAAACGAAGATAGATGGCTGACCAGGATGTCTTCTTCTCCGCACACGGTGACTACGCTGTCTCCGACCATATATTTTAACTTCTGATGCAGGGTAGACGTGACAGCCCCTGCCCCATGAATCCAGGGTCTTCCAAGCAAGCAGCTGTACGCCGGCTGTATATCCATGATATAAAACTCGGTTGCAAACACCTCCGGCCCCACTTGCAGAGGCAAGGTAATCGATCCGAAGACTGTTCTCCGCGTGCCGTCAAACGCTCTGACTACCAAATCACTGGGTGTACACAAAATCCCTCGAACATCCAGCTTCATCATCGCCTTCTTAGGCAGCACATTCAAAGATGATCCGGTGTCAACCAATACGTGCGACATTACTGATCCCCTACACTCAACAGATACGTGTAATGCCATATTATGATCCCTCCCTTTCGGAGTCAAGTCAAAATCAGTGAAACCCAGACTGTGGCCTGCATTCACATGTGCCAATACTCCTTCTAGCTGATTTACGGAGACATCCTGGGGTACAAAAGAAGTGTCCAGGACTTTCAGCAAAGCGTTTCTATGAGCTTCCGAACATAAGAGCAATGACAAGATAGATATTTTGGACGGTGTCTGCTGCAGATGCTCCACAATCTTATAATCACTTTTCCGAATTAAGCGCATGAATTCTTCCACATCCTTCGATGCTGCTTCTTTTTCACTTGCTTGCACCGGAACATTCTCAACCGCTTTCCCTTTTCCTTTTGCTAGCCTTTCAGCCTCCACTTCAGGAGATATAAAGATCCTGCCGCTCCTCGTCATGCCTCCTGAACCAACAATGTTATCCACAATCTCCGCTGGCTGCTTGTTGATATCAATCTTTATCCCATCACAATACACCTCTAACCCATATGACCATGGGACTGCTTTCGTGTTCTCATATGGGATTGGCCCGGCCTTAGTTATGGTAATCGGTGGTCGCTGAGCTGGTGCTGCAATAGTGATCGTCTTCCGCGGAATCGTTACCGTGGCCACATCACTCCGATTATCCACTACTGCCCCTGCAGGCTCGTCAGTTGCCGCTCGATCAAACTGCAATATACCTTCATCAATTAAGGCCTGAATGCCCTTTTTCAAATCCTCACACCCCCCAGCTAGGGTCCAACAGTCTAAGCAATACTCGTTACATCCTGGGAAAACACCTCCTTGCAACAGTCGGCTCTTTATCTCGCTCAGCGGCGTCTTTAAATCTTCAACATTCATAATAAGATTCAGACCTTCCTCAGTCAGAACGGCATTCGCCCCATGATTAGGCATGGGTTTCTGGACTATATTCGGACCGGCCATTCCGAAATTGATAGTCTTGTTGTCTAAAAGATCCTGCACAACGTGCTTAAAAGCATGACAACCTTCTATATCGTGGCCCGGGGCCCCAGAATGAAACTCACAGTGCCTACTTGCATCGTAGCCGAACGGGGGAGTTCCCGTTATCGGTGCCAGGGTTCTTTTCTCTACCAGATTCAATCCCAACAATGTCTGCAATAAATCAGCATAGGTTGAGGGAGGTTTCTCGAACACTCTTCTCGGTTTGCCACCCTGGAATCTTCGTTGAGCCTGCTGTGCCCCCTGCTGAGGCTGCTGCTGCTGTGGCACCGGTTGTTGTTGCTGGATTGGTTGTTGTTGATATGGGATAGTAACACTCGACACTTGCTGCGGCTGACGATATTGACCTCTTCCCCTGCCTCGGCCTCGGCCTCGGCCTCCAAATACTGCGCTCGCCTCACCCTGACGGCGCCCACCATAAGCTTTCTTATTACTGCCAGATGCAGTTGATTCCTCGACTTGGAACTTTCCTTGCTTAATGTTACGTTCAATCTTTTCCCCCATCAGAATCAGGTCTGAAAAACTGGCCAGAGACGTATGAAACAGCATATCATGAAACAGCCTGGTGAATGTGCCGACAAACATATCATTCATTTCCTTATCTTCTACAGGAGGACGGACCCTGGCAGCCATATCGCGCCACCTTTGCGCGTACTCTTTAAAACTCTCCCCCTTCTTCTGCGAAAGCCCGGCCAACTGGACCCGATTGGGTGCCAGGTCGCTGTTATATTTGTAATGGGCTACAAACGCCTCCGCCAATTGCTTCCAGGTCTTGATATCAGTTGGCTCCAACCCCATGTACCACTCTAGGGAGGGGCCCGACAGACTATCCTGAAAGAAATGCATTAGCATTCTTTCATCAGTGGAGTATGCAGACATCTTTCTGTAATAAGCTCGTACATGCACTTTCGGACATGTGTCTCCTTTGTATTTATCGAACGCAGGCGCTTTGAACTTAATTGGCACCCTCAAGCCAGGTACCAAGCCCATTGTTGCCATGTCCAGTCCTACAGCACTCTGGTTTAGGACTCCCTTCATCTGCTCTTCCAGCATTCTAATCTTTTGGGAATCATCCATTGGTCCTTCAAAACCTCCTCCGGAGAAGGCATCCTCCTGCTGATCCTCTTGCCACATACCGTTTCCAGCCCCATACCCATCATATGCATTATTACGTCCAGCTCTGATCTGATTCATCCCCGGACCTCGGCCTCTGTTGCCGTACCCTTGAACACCTCCAGCGGGACCAAAAGCCATAAATCCAGTACCATTTCCGTTTCCAAAGCCTCCGTAACCCTGATTGACCATACCATAACCATCTTGCCCAAAGCCTTGAGCATTAAAGCCATACTTGCCAGTGTTATCGAATCCTTGATCGTTGAATCCGAACCCAGTATTGACAAAGCCATTGCCTCCTAGATTATCTCCCAAATTGACATCACCCAGCCCAACATTATGGACAGCAGTCTCATTCCCCACTCCGACGTTACCATTCACAGCAGCGGTAGCGTTGTTGACGTTAGCAGCAGGCATATTGATTACGGGCGGAGCCACTGGCGTGGGAGTGCCGTCTCCATGAGCAGTATCAACCCGGACAGACTGATGATCTTCGTTACCATGACCAGCGTTGCGAGCCAACAGAGGCTGGACCATGGCCTGCAAGTTCTCCTGCCCTTTTGCTATAGCTTCCATGGTCTGCATGAAGAGGGCGAGCTTCTCGCGCACATCCTGCATCTCGTTCTACATCTGGTCCATGATTTTCCGACAATTGGAGCGTGTAGAATAGCGGTGCGGATGTTGATCTGGAATCCTGATAAGTACCTGATACAGAGCAGGAAATAAGACACCATTCAAAGATTACCTGTTATGCAATATGAATATGAATGCAATGCAATGTGTCTGTGCATTAGGGAAGTTCATTCCCCCAGTTCTAGTGCGAAGGTGCCGGTGCAGTGACAGTGCTGACAATAGGAATATCGGAGCTGAATCATAGAAAGCCTCATATATTGCAAAGAGAATCAAATAAGCCCAGGGTACAATATCACTGAGAGTACAAAGAAGGCATGACCTCAACCAACAATCCTGGTGATGGTCGGCACTATGCACATAAAGCATACAGGTTACTACATGAAATGATCAAATCCTCCCAAAAGCCTGGTACTCCTCTATCAACTTCCTGGTCTCCGGATGGCTTGGTCGATCAAGCAGCCCTTCAACAAGCTGGTTTCTCCTCTTAAGGACACGGCGTACGTCTTCAGCAGTTTCTTCCCATGTTGCTTCTCCGAAGCAATCTTCTAACTTTCGCTTCTGAGATACTGCTTCATCTCTGGATTTGATTGCCTTGTTCAGAGCATGCTGGACACTATACCGGGTCATCACTTCTTCCTCACACTTCTTGATGCTATACTTCAACTTCTCTTCGAGGTCGGAGATTTGCTGCTTCAACTTATCTTCCCTCTTCTTATTGTTAGTGAGAGTAGCATTCCAAGTCTTATTGCAAGAAGATATCTCTCGGTGTGCTGCGTCGAGCGCTTTCTTTTTGGCTTCCAGCATGTCATGGGAGCTTCTGAACTCTTGCCCCAGACGTTCACGCTTTTTCTTTTCTTCGGTCAACTCAGCTCCTAACCTGTTTACCAGCTCGATCTGTTGTTGGAAAGCATATACGGCCTTGTTTTTCTCACTGCGTGCCTGGGCCAGCTCTTGCTCTAACCCTTCATTAATCTTCATCAAGGCTTCTTTTTCTCTCACAACTTGTTCATAGGCTTCCCTAGAAACAGTAGTTGGCTCTTCTGTCGGAATAAGAGCGAGGATTGGTGCGTCTGGAAATGGCATCTTCAACTGACTTGCTCTTTCATGGATCCAAACTCTATAAGGTGCATAGGCCTGGCAGTCATTCTTTCCTAACAGTGGCTTCCCTCTGCGGTTAATACGCGTCCAGGCACGTTGCAACTTGGCCAATAATTCTCCCTTCAAATCACCTGTGAAGTACAGAGATTCCTGTACTTCTTCCTCCGGAGGTGGACTCTTCAGTGGATATCCGAACTGACGAATGAATAAAGAGGGGTTGTAGTTAATACACCCCTTTCTTCCTATCAACGGCACATTAGGGTACCCAGAACAACTGAAGATGAGCTCAGATCCCAACAGGTCTCGATCAAACCACTCCATATTTTCCGACGATAGCCTCATCAGGCGCTCTGGCCAACCAACTGGGGCTGTAGTCTCTGCAACAGATCCTCTCTTAGGAAGGTGACTCTCAAACCACATACTCAACAAGGGTACACAAAGATGAACATTCTTCCCTCTTCCCTTCTCATTCTTGTAATGCAGTGAGTGGTAGAGATCTCCGAGTAAGGTAGGTACAGGATTACCAGCGGCAAACAAGTAGAAAGCATCGAAGTCCACAAAATCCGGTATATTGGGGAACAGTACTATGCCATAAATGCACAAGGCCAACACAGCATTGAAAGCAACCCAGCACCCGCTCTTAGCATACTCTTGGGCTTTACCAACTAAGAATTGGAGTGAGAAGCCTGGAACTCCACGAGAAACAGTAGTCACAAGTTCAGAAGCATCAATATGCAAAGCTTTTGCCAAGTCCTCCGGCTTGGGCTTGGCGTCATAATGAATGAATGGAACCTGGTTCTGCACGGGCAGCTCAACATACTCAGCGTATTCCTCCAGGGTTGGTCCCATAATAAAGTCAGAGAACGTAAAGCACCTCAAAGCAGGGTCGTAGAATTACATCAAAGCATACAACCCATCTAACTCTACCTCTGTAGGTTTGCACACCAATCTCAGTAGTCTACCATAGCTCATCCGGAAACTCCTACGAACACCCTCATCAGCAAGAGAGATCAACCCAAGTAGAGGAACAATATCAGGCGTAGGCAATTTGTAAGCAACCGTTCTCCTTAAGCTAGTCATGATCAAAACTCAGAAGACTGGGCACTAGAACTAGGGAAATGCAAATGCACCTGCAGCACAGACACACGTTAGTGAAATGCAAATGGTAATGGATATGCAGACAATGCAATGCAAGTAACATGCAACAGGGGCCAAAGCTGTAGCTGAATAGCCTGAACCCAATCAAGAAAGGTCTCAGATAGACCATCCAGAAGCCTATCAACCCTGGTCTCAGATAGACCTAAAATAAAACTCCAACACTGGTCTCTGACAGACCTCAAACCATAACTCCAACTGATCTCTGATAGACCTCAAATCACATCTCTAATTGGTCTCTGACAGACCTCAGAACTCTCCAACTGGCCTCTGACAGACCTCAAAACACATCTCCAAATGGTCTCTGACAGACCTCATAACTCTCCATAAATATCCAGGATCTCTGATCGAGAACAAACCGGTGGTCTGAAGGTCTAGTTACCTGCATAACCCTGAATCCCCTCACAGGTGGGTGGCCCTATAACTGGCACAAGGTACGGCATCCTATGCGGTCGTCGGCGTCACAGACTTTCAGGGTTGATGATACGATTCCCCGAAGGAGTGGCATCATCAATTCCTGAAGAGGCCTCACTCAGCCAACTTCCAAATGATCGGTCCCCAGAGTCGACAATCCAACTAACCAGCAACCCACGCCAACCAAAGGAAGGGGCAGGAGGCCAACCAGAGGAACCTCGTCTGAGTGTAGATTTCATGGGACACCAAAGCAAGCAAAGCAAGCGGGCGCCCACTAATTTCTACTCTAATTCTAGGTGCACTCAAGCCCAGGTCCGGCTTATCTCTCAATATCAGAACACCCGTCACACCCCAAGATACAGCAATAATAATCAATATACAAAGCTGGAAATACAAGGTTAGCAATAAAAATAACTCCATACAAAATCCTCGACGGGAAAACAAGCGTTAGGATTGACTCTCTTAAGGGACGTTGGATCCCAAATGCATAAGAACCATCGCAGTTCTTAGCAGCCAGGGGACGTTGGATCCCCAGCAGAGTCGCCAGCTGTCGCTACTGCGAAAATCGGCGCCGGCTGAACAGAAGAGTCGCCACCGTGCGTTATTTATCCCACGGGAGGGAAAGGAAACGCTCAGAGTAAACCTCGCACAACACGGGAAAGGTATGGTCATCGCAACCAAAACCTGGATTCGGGAGTCGGTTACGCAAGGGGAAGGTATTAGCACCCCTCACGTCCGTCGTACTCGACGGGATCCACACTTGTTTTCGGGTATGGATTGTTATTCTATCTACTCTACAGGTCAAGGGTTAAAAAGAAAAGAAAATGAAAATAAAAAAATGACTCGGCAAAGTATCGCACTTTATGCCTACGTATTCCCGCCTGGAACGAGAAATCAGAGTCAACGTAGTTCGCCTACCTACGGGAAAGGAGGGGAAGGTTGCTCGCTAGGATATCGCATCCTATGCCTACGTACTTTCACTCGGCATGAAAGATCAGAGCAAACATAGTTCGGGCCACGTACGACACAAGTTTGTCTTGGTTGATTTTATTCCTTCTGAAAAAGGTTTTTCTGATTAACAGTCCAAGCGGACAAAAATGACGTCTTGATGAGTTCACATTTTTTTACGGAAGAAGTGTCTTTTATTGTGTTTTAAATCTTTATGTGTTTTTCTGTTTGTTTTGAGAAAGAAGAGACAGAACTCTAACCTACGGCTGCAAAGGGGAACAAACTAACCTAATGTTATCATGCATGGGTTAAGACCTAATGTCTATCATGCTCCTCTCTTGCACAGAGAGAAACAGAGATCCTACGGGATGGGCAGAAACAGAAACAATAACAGATATAATAAAGCGGTAAAATGCATGGATGCAACAGTACAAGCGAGGCAAGGGAGTCCCACTCAACCTCGAACCTAGAAAACAATAGGCAAAAGTGAACAGACTTCACTTTCAACCCAGCAGGGTAAACAGCAAACAATACAGTCAGGAAAACCAATCAATACATCAGAAATGAAATACAGCAAAAATAAACAGCATCAGCAGCTCTGAATCAACATCTGGCTTCAAGTAATCTCCAATCAGCTATAGGCTTCAACAAGCATCAATCCCCACCTTCATGGCCTTCAGGCAAGGGCTTTGATCATCATTCTTCCATCTGCAATGGCTTTTCTTCAAGCTCAAACCTCCAGGATGAGGGATTAGTCACAAGAGTGAATTGGGTGTTAAGCAATCAGTTGACTACCAAGGGTGGTGAACAGACTGCTTCTAACACAAGAGACATTTTCTCTCAAGAGTTCTATCTCATAGACACCATCACCAAGCCTTCCAAAGGAAGGGGGTGAGTGTCTTAGAGAGACTCTGAATCACAGAGAAGAATGGATGCAGACAAGGCCATCCATGTTTGAGAAACAAACTTTCTAACCTGGAGCTCTGCCTAGCTCCTAAACCCTAGTCTCCTCAACAGCTGCTAGCAAGAACCTCCTCTCCAACTCTGGCAGTTGATCTCTAATCTCTGGATCCCCAATGGCTTCATCTTCACAAGTCTTCAGCTTCCCCAGGTCCCCAGACAATCCCAATACCCAAGCAAGCAAGCAATAATCCCCAGAGGGCACACCACACCAGTCAATCAGATATACAGACAGTATTAATAGCAGTAGGGGAATCCTGACTTTTCTAAGGGATCTAATAACTACCCATAGCCCCTATAGTCCCATAACTAATCTATTCAAACCCTAAGTCCTAAGGGAAATGAAATCAAACTTCCTAAGCCATCACCTAAAACCCTAGTTTTATTCATGTTGTTCAAGCCTACATTAAGCACCTAAAACTAATTCCTAAAAATAGGAAATAAATTGAATCTACAAGTTCAATATCTCATCTAAACACCCTAAAAAGAATGAACAAAAAATATTAAAGCATTTAGTAGAACAAAAATTAACAAATTTATGCATGAAATGAAACTATTTAGAATGACATTTATTTAGAAAATATGGAAAAAATATGAAATGAAAATAAAAATGCAATTTTATTTTTCTATAATTTTCTAGACATCCTAAAGAAAATAGTGTAAAAAGAATGAAGTGAAAATGATTTTCTATGTATTTATTATGAATTTTTTAAAGTTGGAAAAAATTGAAGTGAATTAAAAAAATTAAATTGAATTAAAATGAGGGAGGGGGGTTCATTAAGCAAGCACGCCCAGTTGATAATCCAGGATGGGCCAACAATGGGGGGTGCGCATAGCACTAACACTCAGGCCCAGAACCATTCAGACTTAGTGAAAAATAAAAAAACACGCAGGGGTGCAAATAGAAACAAAATCATGTTCAAAATGACTTTGGGCTTGATAGCTGGGGGTGGAAATAACAAAATACACTCAGGCCCGCCCGTTTCAATTAATGAAACGGTGCGTTTAGGGCACCACCTCACTTCCCTCCAAATTCTGAATTGAATAAGAGCCCTAGGATCTAAGCTCTGAGTCAAAAGTCCACACGAAAGGGACGGACACGATTTCGTCTTCTCCAATGGATCTGAAACTTAGGGTTTGGACTCCATGAATGCCATGCACGAGCCAAATTCAACTCATCTGTTCTCACTCTACAGGCCATGAATCAACACGCTATAAACATGAAAAGTGCTCAGGATCTCTCCCTCTATAAGCCTATGGTCTTTGATTACATTGAAATTCATCACAACTCTCAACCCGAGCGCAACAACTTCTGACTCCATGAAAACACTCTGAGATGCACCAACACAATTCTCAATCAAACTTGCACTAATCTAATCTATAACTAATGGTGATTATCCTGCGCTAACAACCTAACATTATAATGCACTAACCTAAGAGTTCTTGATCCAAACAGTTTCTACAACCTGCTAATCATCATCACCAAACCACTCCAAATTCATCCTAATTATTCTACTAACATCCTACATCATATCTAAACTAACAAATCTATGCTAAACTAACTGAATTAAGCTGTTTGAATGAAAACGCACCTGGTGTGAAATCTTGAAAACAGCTATGGAGACTCGTGGATCTGAGGCTTCCAAGGCTTGGATCTTGATCAACTAACTCAGTGATTGATTCTGTATGCAATACCTTGATGATTCTTGACTTGAATTGTGCTATCCACTTGAACCTTCAATTTTGATGTTGATGATGGAAGTGCTCGAAAATGGATGCTAACCACCAAATCTTTGCTTCAATTATGATCCAGGATGATGATTGAATAAGATTGAATTGATGTGGATGAAAATTGATGAAGGTTTTGTGAGATTGAAGTGAAATTGCAAAGAGAAAGAATGAGAGAACTTGGGAAATTCTTGGTGCAAATGAAGCCAACCCTTGATCAATCTTCATTTCATGAATATATAGAGCTCACATGAACATTCTAGATCCATCTTACACATTCCCTTGCCTTCCAACTTTGATCCATTTTGGCTATGTTTCTTAAAAGGCAAGTAACCATGGATAACTTTCTTTTTTCCTTCTAAACTCAAAAAAGTGTTTGAACCATTGTTCTTAGAATTGCTTTTCCATTCAAAATCATATATTGGAAGTCTCCATTTGGACTCATAAATCTCCCAAACCATTTTCCATCTTGACTTTATTCAAATTATAAGCCATTTTAGTTCAAATTTTGACCAATCATACAACTTCATGCTATGAGCTTCTCCAACAATTTGTGACCTTCTTTCTAGACTTAAAATCCCATTTGGAGCAAGTTTGATGTTGTAAGTTTTTCCATTTGAGGCCTCCTTGTATGAGTTTTGGACATAGGTTAAAATGACCTGTAATTCACAAATGCCCAAAATACCCTTTGCTTGCCAAGACCATAAGTTGAGTTCCACACATCATATGAAGGCATGCTATACCATTCTAGAAAGTTAAGACAATGAGGAACAATTCTTATGTTGACCAAGAATTCATTTGAAATCTCCTTGAGGGACAAAAATTGCTTGGAAGTCAAGTCACTTTCACAGACAAAAATTCAGATACCTCAGATGACCTGTAACTTGCAAGGACCATAACTTGAGTTCTATAAATCTCCTTGATGTCTTCCACCACTCAAATTAAAGGTCTTGAGATCCTCTACAAGTTTCATGTTGGCCAAGAAGCCATTTGAAGCTAGCATTTTGACTTATCTTGCTTGGAAATTTGACCTAAACTAGGGGATTTTACACAGAAACCCTAATTTAGAAACTCCTCTTCTCCTTGATTTCTCTTGAATTCTCCTTGGCATATCTCCATATCCTTCTTTATATATCCAATGATGAACCCCACATCTCTCCACTAGACTTGAATGCCCCTTAAATCAGTCAATTGACCTAGGGTTGACCTAGGGTTGACCCAGATGAAACCCTAGTTGACTGCCTTCAGTTATAGCTCTTGTGCTCTCATCAATGACTTGTATCCTTCTCCAAATGACTTTCTAAGTCTCTCATAATGTCTAGATACTCTCCATGCCTTCAACTCACAGCTCACAACCCTCTTGTTGACCCTCAGATACCCTCAGCTAGGAGATGGCCTCAAGGGTTGATCTGCTGAACTCTTTGCTTTCAAACTCTTTCCTGATGACTTGAATAAGATTGAATTGGGATAATAACCTCTTGATAGGCCTCTAGAGATGAGAATAATGATTGGTCCCCTGTTGAATGACTTGCTATGCTTATGCTATGCAGATGGTTAGTCTATGTACATGACTCTATATGCAAATGCTAATGACATTGAAACATAAACAAAGTGAATAAGGTTGGGCAAATTTTAGGGTGCAACAGCTAGAATGCAAATTTCGTTTGTAAAGCATGTTGTTTTTTAATTGATATTGGTAATGAAATAAATATGTCTGTTTTGAACTAATCCATTCGTGTTCACTCTATTGCTTTCTTTTATTTCAAACGCTTGTTTAAGTGGAATTCGGGGAGGATGACGAAATCCAACGATGCATAAGCTTCCGATGCTATGCTTTTGAATAAGAACCTGTTGATGATGTACAAGCATTGTTTCAAATCCCAAACACCAGAGAAATAAGGAAGATAATCCCTTGTTAACCCCTTTGAGCCTAGTTGTAGGAGTTTCTTTCTCAAGATGGAAGACCCTCAATCTTAACCTGGAGCAGGGTAGGTGTCAGTTAATTTGACCAAGCGTTCAAATTATAAAAGGAGTGTTCGTTCGAGGATCAATCACGCTGCTATAGGTCGTACCTAAAAAACCATGATGGTTAAACCTGGCCGATCAGGAGTGAAACAGTCACAATCTCTTTAACAAGTCAGACGAGCCAGTGTCGCACGATTTGTTCAAAAAAGAGAGAAAGGACAAAAGGAGAATCAAAAGAAAAAGCCCGCTAAGTCGAATCTTGCGAACAAGTGACTTAGGCAAAAATTAGGGTACCCCGTTGGACTTCAAAATTGAAGAAACTCTGAAGAGTTAGTCCAGGCAAAAGTTAGGGGAAAACGAAAAACGAAAAGCGAAAAGGATTACAAAAGAAAATCCTCAAACAAGAACGAAATCGTGTGGCTCCGGACGCCAAAGACGAAAAGCGAGTGACTGTCACTCCGAAAAGTGTGATTTCCCGAACTGTCACCCCTATCAATCAACCTTTGAAAGGTGAGCGCTAAGGTCGAATTAGCTGAACGTAGGATCGGAGAACATCAAGGAGAATGGGTGGGTTAAAATGAATTTTGAGCCTGTATCCTTTCCTTCTTAAACCGTGAACCTGACCATGTTACAACCTTTAAAAGTCCTAATTGAAATAGGTTTGTTTTGAAAGCATACTTCGGTAAAGATCGCATCGAAACTGACTCCTTGAAAGGATTCCACTTACAACATTGTATTAATGTTGACATGTTGATGATTGATTCATACATTTTATGTCACAAAGTTTTTTCCAGTGAACAGGAATGGATTTTCAAAACTGCCATATGTATTGCATTTGATATGTCTTTTATGCAGAACAACTTGTTTTACTAGCGAGTAAGCGCTTGACAGCAGGAAAGTTTCCACGATGGAAAAATTTGATTAGGACAGAATGCAGAACGCCTGAATATTCCAGTGAACCGGGGCAAGCTATGTCAAACGATCACGACATGGGAGTCAGCCATTCTAGAAGTCAGTTAATCTGAGGCAATCAGGTCGAGATCTGATGAATCTCTCGCAGCCACGGGTACTGATCCCCCCAAATCTGCCCATGAGGGGCAAAGTCATGACAAGGCTGGGGCAGGCCACCCCGAGAGCGCCGAAGCTATCCTTATCCTGAAGGCAATAAACTTGAAGCACCTTTGTGAGGTTCAAAGTGCTGAGACCGTTCAGGTCAAACTGCCAGAATACAGAGATCTCAGGTTCCCTTTCGAGAGGATGTTACGAAGATCCCACAGGCTGGGGCAAAAGCTGAAAGCGAAGGAATCGTTCCTCTCCATATCTGTAGAGTTTTCAGAAGTTGTTAAGATTCTGGGGCAAGCCATCTCGAGTTCGGTCCATGGCATGCTTTTCTGAGCAAGAGTAAAGTCCTCAGCAGGTTCAGTTGTGTTTCCCCATAGAGCCTGAACATGGGGCTGTGAGCATTGATGTGTCTCCCCAAACGGAGATAGATTCTCCCCAACCAGAGTCCATTCCCCAGCAATTGGAGTTGGTATCTCTATCCCCAGCTGAGTCATGCGCATATGTGTATACTCATTCCCAGCAGTGGGTCAACATGCAGTTTTATCGTAGAAGACTATCCGCAAGTGTTCAGTTCTCGATAGTTCAGACTAAAGTCTCCAACAGAGTTGAATTCCCCACAGAGTTGTGTTCTCCCCGGCAGGTAGGAGTTATCCCAGCGTCTGGTTGTCTATCCTCGTCCGAGTTCGTAGTCCCCCAAGAGAGCCGAGTCCTGGAAGGTCGTTCAGACCATTGTTTATCTTCTCCAACAGGCGAGAGAGTATTGAATAGCTGTTGCTATACTTCCCCATCAGAGTCCGTATCTCCAGGAAGATTCTATCTGCGAAGGCCGTGCAGTTTATTTCTGCGATTGACATCGTTTCCTCAGCAATTTTTTGAGCAAGTACAGGTTCTCGTAGAAATTTGTTTCCCAGTGGAAAGTCGTCTAAGGTTCGTTTCCCCAGGTTAAGTCCAATTGAGATTGGTGTAATTCCTTCTCCTCAGCAGGATGATTGCTTCTCTCAGCTGGATGATTCCTTCTCTCAGCAGGATGATTCCTTCTCCCCATCAGGATGGTTCTTTCTCCTTGACAGGAGGATTTTCCCTTCAACATTTATTTTGCTGATTTGGTTCCGTAGCATTTTGCATGATTGCATAGCATCTACCCTAAACGGGTAGCATTTCCATTGTATGGAGCATTACGCCATTTTCAAGCACATGCATGTGAAACATGAGCTAGGTCGTTACCGTTCTTGTGTGCAGGTGTTCCTCAGTAGAGTTGTTTGTTCAGGATGATCCTTGAATTCCTCAGCAGAGTTTATTCGTCCAGGATGATTCCTGAATCCCCAAAGCAGAGTTACTTGATAGTTCCCCAGAATCCCCAGTGGAGATGTGTTATCCCCAGCAGGTTTCAAACAGAGAAGTTGAAATTTCCCTTGAAGACTTGATGATTGAAGTCCGACAGCAGTGCCAAATTCCCTGACTTACTAATGAAGTCCGACTGTGATGTCGAGGAGTTCCTCTAGCTGATGCAGAGTGCCTGACGGTAGAAGTTTAGATATCCTTATTGGTTCATGATTGATTAAGGATTCAATTCCCTTGACTTACTGATGAAGTCCGACTGTGATGTCGAGGAGTTCTCCTAGCTGACGCGGTGTGCCTGACGGCAAAAGATTAGATATCCTTATTGGTTCATGATTGACAAAGGATTCTATTTCCTGACTTACTGATGAAGTCCGACTGCGATGTCGAAGAAGTTCTCCTAGCTGACGTGGAGTGCCTGACGGAAAAAGTCTAGATATCCTGATTCATACCTAGAGGTCTATCTCCGACTTACTGACGAAGTCCGACAGAGATTGTCAAACGTTCCTAGTGACCTGACGAGTCCAAAGGAATTCTTCTGCTGTGACGCAGAATGCCTGACCGTAAAATCAGATATCCTTCACCAGTTACCATGTAACCAGTGGTCCCTTGATGACTTGATGAAGAAGTTCTACAGCGAAATAAGATGATCATCCTGAGGGAGATTTGAGATTAATCATTCACCAGCTTGTTGCTGTGCAACTATCATTTCAGTTTTTGAAGATTTTCCTACCAATCAGAAACAATAAAAAAGAATTTGAGAATTGGTATATGACCTCATATATCAACCAATTGTATAAATCGATAACAATATCAATTAATACAAATAATATATATAAAATATTTAAAAAATAAAAATATGAGGATCACGTAAAAGATCTTTTTCATTTTCTTTGTTAGTTACTTTTCATATGGGCTATTCTTGTACCAAAACTATAAACTTAGATTTTATAAACTAAAAAGGGAAAAAATTTAAAATTATTTGAAATTATGACAGACCTTATTAACGTAAATAAGTTACTCCGTGTCTCATTTCTCATTCATTCTCTTATTTTATTTGTCTCTTCTTTATAAACATATTAGTGGAAATATTAAAAATACACACATGTAAACATACTAGTTTCGTGTTAATATTAAAACAAAATTAATATTTTTAAAATTTTTCACACCTAATTTTAAATAAAGAAAGTTTTACTAGTGTATTGTTAATATTAAAAACAAAATTAATATATTTATATCTACTTACACATATGTTTGAAATAAATAATATTTTTTTTATATTTATACATACCATACATATTAAAAAAATGTACTTCATAAAATGTGGATCATAGGAGCATCTCTACGAACTTTTCTTCACAATTGCAAGTTATATATATATATATATATATATATATATATATATATATATATATATATATATATATATATATATATATATATATATATATATATATATATATATATATATATATATATATATATATATATATATATATATATATATATATATATATATATATATATAAATATAAAGATTTTTACTTGATGTGAAATATAAAATATATATATTTTCAATATATTTTGGAATATCTAAATGAGATCAAGATAATAGTTGAATTTTATTATATTAAGCTGATTATTTAATATTAAACGCATTAGTAAATTTTATTAGGTTTGAAATACTAGATCATGGTAAAGTTCTTTGAATTTGTATATGTTTGATCTATTTATTTACAAATTGTAATAAAACCAATAAATTAATTTAATTTTCCGTTTACAAAACTTTATTAAAAGTTTAACACTAACTATAATAATATTAAATTTTCATTAGTATAATTTATACTATATTATAGCATTAATATAATTTACATTATGCTATAACATGATAGAGTTCAAATGTACTGTATGTACAAAATAATAAATTGGCATACACATTTGAGAAGACAAATAATATTAGTTAATTGGGTTCAATAGAATGGATGTCATTAATTGACATGTAAAAACAATTCGTCGTTATTATTTAGGAAGAATGAAAAACTAATTTGAGAGTTTACATATGACCTCATATATCAACCAACTGTATAAATCAATATCAATATCTTTTTCATTTTTCTGTTAGTAACTTTTCATATGGGCCATTCTTTTACATAGACTATAAATTTGAATTTATAAACTATAATTGAAAAAAGTTTAAAATTATTTCAAATTATGACAGACCTTATTAACTTATATGTTTCTCCGTGTCTCCTTTCTCATTAATTTTCTTATTTTATTTTTCTCTTTTTTTTTAACATATTAGTGAAAATAATACAAAACACACTCAGGTAAACATATTATTTTCTTGTTAATATTAATACAAAATTAATATTTTTCAATTGTTTCACACCTAGTTTTGAATAAAAAATGTTTTACTAGTGTCTTGTTAATATTAAAACCATAATTAATATAGTTATGTCTACTTACACTTATGTTTGAAGTAAATAATATTTTTTTTTATTTATACATACCATACATATTAAAAAAATATACTTCAATAAATATGTATCATAGGAGCATATCTACTAAATTTTCTTCACTTTCAAAAATTATATATATATAAATATATATATATATATATATATATATATATATATATATATATATATATATATATATATATATATATATATATATATATATATATATATATATATATATATATATATATATATATATATATATATATATATATATATATATATATATATATATATATATATATATATATATATATATATATATATATATATATATATATATATATATATATATATATATATATATATATATATATATATATATTAATAGTTTTAATAATTATGAAATATGAAATATTTATATCTTCATTATATTTCTGTATATAAAAATGATACCAAGTTAATAGTTGATTTGTAATATATTAAGCTGATGATCCAATACTAAACACATTAGTAAAATTTTAGTAGGTTTGAAATACTAGATTGTGGTAAAGTTCTTTGAATTTGTATATGTTTGACCTATTTATTTAAAAATTGAGATAAAACCAATGAATTAATTTAATTTGCCATTTAGAAAATATTATTGAAAGTTTAACACTAACTATAATACATAGGAATGATATACTTTTAATACAAACTTTTCATTAGTATAATTTATACTATATTATAGCATTAATATAATTTACATTATATTATAACATGATAGAGTTCAAATGTAGTGCATGTTCAAATTAATAAATTGGGATAACCTTTTGACAGAAAAATGATATTAGTTAGTTGGACTTAATAGAATGAATGTCATTAATTGACATGTAGACACAATTCGTCCGTGTTATTTAGAAAGAATAAAAAAAAGAATTTGGGAATTGACATATAACCTCATATATCAACCAATTGTATAAATCAATATCAATATCAATTAATACAAATAATATATATAAATTTTTAAAAAATTAAAAATATGAGGATGACATAAAAGATCTTTTCCATTATCTTTGTTAGTTACTTTTCATATGGGCTATTCTTGTACCAAAACTATAAACTTAGATTTTATAAGCTAAAAAGGCAAAAAATTTAAAATTATTTGAAATTATGAGAGACCTTATTAACGTAAATAAGTTACTCCGTGTCTCATTTCTCATTCATTCTCTTATTTTATTTTTATTTGTCTCTTCTTTATAAACATATTAGTGGAAATAATACAAATACACTCATGTAAACATACTAGTTTCGTGTTAATATTAAAACAAAATTAATATTTTAAAAATTTTTCACACCTAATTTTAAATAAAGAAAATTTTACTAGTGTATTGTTAATATTAAAAACAAAATTAATATATTTATATCTACTAACACATATGTTTGAAATAAATAATATTTTTTTTTATATTTATACATACTATACATATTAAAAAAATGTACTTCATAAAATGTGGATCATAGGAGCATCTCTACTAACTTTTCTTCACAATTGCAACTTATATATATATATATATATATATATATATATATATATATATATATATATATATATATATATATATATATATATATATATATATATATATATATATATATATATATATATATATATATATATATATATATATATATATATATATATATATATATATATATATATATATATATATATATATATATATATATATATATATATATATATATATATATATATATATATATATATATATATATATATAAATAAAGATTTTTACTTGATGTGAAATATAAAATATATATATTTTCAATATATTTTGGAATATCTAAATGAGATCAAGATAATAGTTGAATTTTATTATATTAAGCTGATTATTTAATATTAATCGCATTAGTAAATTTTATTAGGTTTCAAATACTATATCATGGTAAAGTTCTTTGAATTTGTATATGTTTGATCTATTTATTTACAAATTGTAAATAAACCAATAAATTAATTTAATTTTCCGTTTACAAAACTTTATTAAAAGTTTAACACTAACTATAATACATAGGAATGATCTCCTTTTAATATTAAATTTTCATTAGTATAATTTATACTATATTATAGCATTAATATAATTTACACTATGCTATAACATGATAGAGTTCAAATGTACTGCATGTACAAATTAATAAATTGGCATACACATTTGAGAAGAAAAGTAATATTAGTTAATTGGATTTAATAGAATGGATGTCATTAATTGACATGTAAAAAATATTCGTCCTTATTATTTAGGAAGAATGAAAAAATAATTTCAGAGTTGACATATGACCTCATATATCAACCAACTGTATAAATCAATATCATTACCAGTTTATACAAATAATATATATAAATTCTTTTAAAAATAAAAATATCATGATTACATACAAGACCTTTTTCATTTTTCCGTTAGTATGTTTTCATATGGGCTATTCTTCTACATAGACTATAAATTTGAATTTATAAACTATAATCGAAAAAAGTTTAAAATTATTTCAAATTATGACAGACCTTATTAACTTATATGTTTCTCCGTGACTCATTTCTCATTAATTCTCTTATTTTATTTTTCTCTTTTGTTTTAACATATTAGTGAAAATAATACAAAACACACTCAGGTAAACATATTAGTTTCTTGTTAATATTAATACAAAGTTAATATTTTTCTATTGTTTCACACCTATTTTTGAATAAAAAATGTTTTACCAATGTCTTGTTAATATTAAAACCAGAATTAATATAGTTATATCTACTTACACTAATGTTTGAAGTAAATAATTTTTTTTATATTTATACATACCATACATATTAGAAAAACATACTCCAATAAATATGTATCATAGGAGCATATATACTAAATTTTCATCACTACCAAAAATTATATATATATATATATATATATATATATATATATATATATATATATATATATATATATATATATATATATATATATATATATATATATATATATATATATATATTAATAGCTTTAATAATTATGAAATATGAAATATTTTGTATTTTCATTATATTTCTGTATATAAAAATGATATCAAGTTAATAGTTGGTTTGTAATATATTAAGCTGATGATCCAATACTAAACACATTATTAAATTTTAGTAGGTTTGAAATACTAGATTGTGGTAAAGTTCTTTGAATTTGTATATGTTTGACCTATTTATTTAAAAATTGAAATAAAACCAATGAATTAATTTAATTTGCCATTTAGAACATATTATTGAAAGTTTAACACTAACTATAATACATAGGAATGATATACTCTTTATACTAACTTTTCATTAGTATAATTTATACTGTATTATAGCATTAATATAATTTACATTATGTTATAACATGATAGAGTTCAAATGTAATGCATGTACAAATTAATAAATTGGGATAAGCTTTTGACAAAAAAGTGATATTAGTCAGTTGGACTTAATAGAATGGATGTCATTAATAGACATGTAGACACAATTCGTTCATGTTATTCAGATAGAATAAAAAAAGAATTTGAGAATTGGCATATGACCTCATATATCAACCAATTGTATAAATCAATATCAATATCAATTAATACAAATAATATATATAAGTTTTTTAAAAAATAAAAATATGAGGACACATAAAAGATCTTTTTCATTTTCTTTGTTAGTTACTTTTCATATGGGCTATTCTTGTACCAAAACTCTAAACTTAGATTTTATAAACTAAAAAGGGAAAGAATTTAAAATTATTTGAAATTATGACAGACCTTATTAACGTAAATAAGTTACTCAGTGTCTCATTTCTCATTCATTCTCTTATTTTATTTGTCTCTTCTTTATAAACATATTAGTGGAAATAATACAAATACACTTCTGTAAACATACTAGTTTCGTGTTAATATTAAAATAAAATTAATATTTTTCTAATTTTTCACACCTAATTTTAAATAAAGAAACTTTTACTAGTGTCTTGTATATATTGAAAACAAAATTAATATATTTATATCTACTTACACATATATTTGAAATAAATAATATTTTTTTATATTTATACATACCATACATATTAAAAAAAATGTACTTCATAAAATGTGGATCATAGGAGCATCTCTACTAACTTTTCTTCACAATTGCAAATTATATATATATATATATATATATATATATATATATATATATATATATATATATATATATATATATATATATATATATATATATATATATATATATATATATATATATATATATATATATATATATATATATATATATTAATAGCTTTAATAATTATGAAATATGAAATATTTTGTATTTTCATTATATTTCTGTATATAAAAATGATATCAAGTTAATAGTTGGTTTGTAATATATTAAGCTGATGATCCAATACTAAACACATTATTAAATTTTAGTAGGTTTGAAATACTAGATTGTGGTAAAGTTCTTTGAATTTGTATATGTTTGACCTATTTATTTAAAAATTGAAATAAAACCAATGAATTAATTTAATTTGCCATTTAGAACATATTATTGAAAGTTTAACACTAACTATAATACATAGGAATGATATACTCTTAATACTAACTTTTCATTAGTATAATTTATACTGTATTATAGCATTAATATAATTTACATTATGTTATAACATGATAGAGTTCAAATGTAATGCATGTACAAATTAATAAATTGGGATAAGCTTTTGACAAAAAAGTGATATTAGTCAGTTGGACTTAATAGAATGGATGTCATTAATAGACATGTAGACACAATTCGTCCATGTTATTCAGATAGAATAAAAAAAGAATTTGAGAATTGGCATATGACCTCATATATCAACCAATTGTATAAATCAATATCAATATCAATTAATACAAATAATATATATAAGTTTTTTAAAAAATAAAAATATGAGGACACATAAAAGATCTTTTTCATTTTCTTTGTTAGTTACTTTTCATATGGGCTATTCTTGTACCAAAACTCTAAACTTAGATTTTATAAACTAAAAAGGGAAAGAATTTAAAATTATTTGAAATTATGACAGACCTTATTAACGTAAATAAGTTACTCAGTGTCTCATTTCTCATTCATTCTCTTATTTTATTTGTCTCTTCTTTATAAACATATTAGTGGAAATAATACAAATACACTTCTGTAAACATACTAGTTTCGTGTTAATATTAAAATAAAATTAATATTTTTCTAATTTTTCACACCTAATTTTAAATAAAGAAACTTTTACTAGTGTCTTGTATATATTGAAAACAAAATTAATATATTTATATCTACTTACACATATGTTTGAATAAATAATACTTTTTTATATTTATACATACCATACATATTAAAAAAAATGTACTTCATAAAATGTGGATCATAGGAGCATCTCTACTAACTTTTCTTCACAATTGCAAATTAGATATATATATATATATATATATATATATATATATATATATATATATATATATATATATATATATATATATATATATATATATATATATATATATATATATATATATATATATATATATATATATATATATATATATATATATATATATATATATATATATATATAAAGATTTTTACTTGATGTGAAATATAAAAAATATATATTTTCAATATATTTTGGAATATGTAAATGATATCAAGATAATAGTTGAATTTTATTATGTTAAGCTGATTATTTAATATTAATCGCATTAGTAAATTTTATTAGGTTTGAAATACTAGATTATGGTAAAGTTCTTTGAATTTGTATATGTTTGATCTATTTATTTACAAATTGTAATAAAACCAATAAATTAATTTAATTTTCCGTTTACAAAACTTTATTAAAAGTTTAACACTAACTATAATACATAGGAATGATCTACTTTTAATACTAAATTTTCATTAGTATAATTTATACTATATTATTGCATTAATATAATTTACATTAAGCTATAACATGATAGAGTTCAAATGTATTGTATGTACAAATTAATAAATTGGCATACACATTTGAGAAGAAAAGTGATATTAGTTAGTTGGATTTAATAGAATGGATGTCATTAATTGACATGTAAAAAATATTCGTCCTTATTATTTAGGAAGAATGAAAAAATAATTTCAGAGTTGACATATGACCTCATATATCAACCAACTGTATAAATCAATATCAATACCAGTTTATACAAATAATATATATAAATTCTTTTAAAAATAAAAATATGATGATTACATACAAGATCTTTTTCATTTTTCTGTTAGTAACTTTTCATATGGGCTATTTTTCTACATAGACTATAAATTTGAATTTATAAACTATAATTGAAAAAAGTTTAAAATTATTTCAAATTATGACAGACCTTATTAACTTATATGTTTCTCCGTGTCTCGTTTCTCATTAATTCTCTTATTCTATTTTTCTCTTTTTTTTAACATATTAGTGAAAATAATACAAAACACACTCGGTAAACATATTAGTTTCTTGTTAATATTAATACAAAGTTAATATTTTTCTATTGTTTCACACCTAGTTTTGAATAAAAAATGTTTTACCAGTGTCTTGTCAATATTAAAACCAGAATTAATATATTTATATCTACTTACACTAATGTTTGAAGTGAATAATATTTTTTTTATATTTATACATACCATACATATTAAAAAAATATACTCCAATAAATATGTATCATAGGAGCATATCTACTAAATTTTATTCACTATCAAAAATTATATATATATATATATATATATATATATATATATATATATATATATATATATATATATATATATATATATATATATATATATATATATATACATATATATATATATATATATATATATATATATATATATATATATATATATATATATATATATATATATATATACATATATATTAATAGTTTTAATAATTATGAAATATGAAATATTTTGTATTTTCATTATATTTCTATATATAAAATTGATATCAAGTTAATAGTTGGTTTGTAATATATTAAGCTGATGATCCAATACTAAACACATTATTAAATTTTAGTAGGTTTGAAATACTAGATTGTGGTAAAGTTCTTTTAATTTGTATATGTTTGACCTATTTATTTAAAAATTAAAATAAAACCAATGAATTAATTTAATTTGCCATTTAGAAAATATTATTGAAAGTTTAATACTAACTATAATACATAGGAATGATATACTCTTTATACTAACTTTTCATTAGTATAATTTATACTGTATTATAGCATTAATATAATTTACATTATGTTATAACATGATAGAGTTCAAATGTAATGCATGTACAAATTAATAAATTGAGATAAGCTTTTGACAAAAAAGTGATATTAGTCAGTTGGACTTAATAGAATGGATGTCATTAATAGACATGTAGACACAATTCGTTCATGTTATTCAGATAGAATAAAAAAAGAATTTGAGAATTGGCATATGACCTCATATATCAACCAATTGTATAAATCAATATCAATATCAATTAATACAAATAATATATATAAGTTTTTTAAAAAATAAAAATATGAGGACACATAAAAGATCTTTTTCATTTTCTTTGTTAGTTACTTTTCATATGGGCTATTCTTGTACCAAAACTCTAAACTTAGATTTTATAAACTAAAAAGGGAAAGAATTTAAAATTATTTGAAATTATGACAGACCTTATTAACGTAAATAAGTTACTCAGTGTCTCATTTCTCATTCATTCTCTTATTTTATTTGTCTCTTCTTTATAAACATATTAGTGGAAATAATACAAATACACTTCTGTAAACATACTAGTTTCGTGTTAATATTAAAATAAAATTAATATTTTTCTAATTTTTCACACCTAATTTTAAATAAAGAAACTTTTACTAGTGTCTTGTATATATTGAAAACAAAATTAATATATTTATATCTACTTACACATATATTTGAAATAAATAATATTTTTTTATATTTATACATACCATACATATTAAAAAAAATGTACTTCATAAAATGTGGATCATAGGAGCATCTCTACTAACTTTTCTTCACAATTGCAAATTATATATATATATATATATATATATATATATATATATATATATATATATATATATATATATATATATATATATATTAATAGCTTTAATAATTGTGAAATATGAAATATTTTGTATTTTCATTATATTTCTGTATATAAAAATGATATCAAGTTAATAGTTGGTTTGTAATATATTAAGCTGATGATCCAATACTAAACACATTATTAAATTTTAGTAGGTTTGAAATACTAGATTGTGGTAAAGTTCTTTGAATTTGTATATGTTTGACCTATTTATTTAAAAATTGAAATAAAACCAATGAATTAATTTAATTTGCCATTTAGAACATATTATTGAAAGTTTAACACTAACTATAATACATAGGAATGATATACTCTTAATACTAACTTTTCATTAGTATAATTTATACTGTATTATAGCATTAATATAATTTACATTATGTTATAACATGATAGAGTTCAAATGTAATGCATGTACAAATTAATAAATTGGGATAAGCTTTTGACAAAAAAGTGATATTAGTCAGTTGGACTTAATAGAATGGATGTCATTAATAGACATGTAGACACAATTCGTCCATGTTATTCAGATAGAATAAAAAAAGAATTTGAGAATTGGCATATGACCTCATATATCAACCAATTGTATAAATCAATATCAATATCAATTAATACAAATAATATATATAAGTTTTTAAAAAAATAAAAATATGAGGACACATAAAAGATCTTTTTCATTTTCTTTGTTAGTTACTTTTCATATGGGCTATTCTTGTACCAAAACTCTAAACTTAGATTTTATAAAGTAAAAAGGGAAAGAATTTAAAATTATTTGAAATTATGACAGACCTTATTAACGTAAATAAGTTACTCAGTGTCTCATTTCTCATTCATTCTCTTATTTTATTTGTCTCTTCTTTATAAACATATTAGTGGAAATAATACAAATACATTTCTGTAAACATACTAGTTTCGTGTTAATATTAAAATAAAATTAATATTTTTCTAATTTTTCACACCTAATTTTAAATAAAGAAACTTTTACTAGTGTCTTGTATATATTGAAAACAAAATTAATATATTTATATCTACTTACACATATGTTTGAATAAATAATACTTTTTTATATTTATACATACCATACATATTAAAAAAAATGTACTTCATAAAATGTGGATCATAGGAGCATCTCTACTAACTTTTCTTCACAATTGCAAATTATATATATATATATATATATATATATATATATATATATATATATATATATATATATATATATATATATATATATATATATATATATATATATATATATATATATATATATATATATATATATATATATATATATATATATAAAGATTTTTACTTGATGTGAAATATAAAAAATATATATTTTCAATATATTTTGGAATATGTAAATGATATCAAGATAATAGTTGAATTTTATTATGTTAAGCTGATTATTTAATATTAATCGCATTAGTAAATTTTATTAGGTTTGAAATACTAGATTATGGTAAAGTTCTTTGAATTTGTATATGTTTGATCTATTTATTTACAAATTGTAATAAAACCAATAAATTAATTTAATTTTCCGTTTACAAAACTTTATTAAAAGTTTAACACTAACTATAATACATAGGAATGATCTACTTTTAATACTAAATTTTCATTAGTATAATTTATACTATATTATTGCATTAATATAATTTACATTATGTTATAACATGATAGAGTTCAAATGTATTGTATGTACAAATTAATAAATTGGCATACACATTTGAGAAGAAAAGTGATATTAGTTAGTTGGATTTAATAGAATGGATGTCATTAATTGACATGTAAAAAATATTCGTCCTTATTATTTAGGAAGAATGAAAAAATAATTTCAGAGTTGACATATGACCTCATATATCAACCAACTGTATAAATCAATATCAATACCAGTTTATACAAATAATATATATAAATTCTTTTAAAAATAAAAATATGATGATTACATACAAGATCTTTTTCATTTTTCTGTTAGTAACTTTTCATATGGGCTATTTTTCTACATAGACTATAAATTTGAATTTATAAACTATAATTGAAAAAAGTTTAAAATTATTTCAAATTATGACAGACCTTATTAACTTATATGTTTCTCCGTGTCTCGTTTCTCATTAATTCTCTTATTCTATTTTTCTTTTTTTTTTAACATATTAGTGAAAATAATACAAAACACACTCGGTAAACATATTAGTTTCTTGTTAATATTAATACAAAGTTAATATTTTTCTATTGTTTCACACCTAGTTTTGAATAAAAAATGTTTTACCAGTGTCTTGTCAATATTAAAACCAGAATTAATATATTTATATCTACTTACACTAATGTTTGAAGTGAATAATATTTTTTTTATATTTATACATACCATACATATTAAAAAAATATACTCCAATAAATATGTATCAAAGGAGCATATCTACTAAATTTTATTCACTATCAAAAATTATATATATATATATATAAATATATATATATATATATATATATATATATATATATATATATATATATATATATATATATATATATATATATATATATATATATATATATATATATATATATATATATATATATATATATATTTATAGTTTTAATAATTATGAAATATTAAATATTTTGTATTTTCATTATATTTCTATATATAAAATTGATATCAAGTTAATAGTTGGTTTGTAATATATTAAGCTGATGATCCAATACTAAACACATTATTAAATTTTAGTAGGTTTGAAATACTAGATTGTGGTAAAGTTCTTTTAATTTGTATATGTTTGACCTATTTATTTAAAAATTGAAATAAAACCAATGAATTAATTTAATTTGCCATTTAGAACATATTATTGAAAGTTTAACACTAACTATAATACATAGGAATGATATACTCTTAATACTAACTTTTCATTAGTATAATTTATACTGTATTATAGCATTAATATAATTTACATTATGTTATAACATGATAGAGTTCAAATGTAATGCATGTACAAATTAATAAATTGGGATAAGCTTTTGACAAAAAAGTGATATTAGTCAGTTGGACTTAATAGAATGGATGTCATTAATAGACATGTAGACACAATTCGTCCATGTTATTCAGATAGAATAAAAAAAGAATTTGAGAATTGGCATATGACCTCATATATCAACCAATTGTATAAATCAATATCAATATCAATTAATACAAATAATATATATAAGTTTTTTAAAAAATAAAAATATGAGGACACATAAAAGATCTTTTTCATTTTCTTTGTTAGTTACTTTTCATATGGGCTATTCTTGTACCAAAACTCTAAACTTAGATTTTATAAACTAAAAAGGGAAAGAATTTAAAATTATTTGAAATTATGACAGACCTTATTAACGTAAATAAGTTACTCAGTGTCTCATTTCTCATTCATTCTCTTATTTTATTTGTCTCTTCTTTATAAACATATTAGTGGAAATAATACAAATACACTTCTGTAAACATACTAGTTTCGTGTTAATATTAAAATAAAATTAATATTTTTCTAATTTTTCACACCTAATTTTAAATAAAGAAACTTTTACTAGTGTCTTGTATATATTGAAAACAAAATTAATATATTTATATCTACTTACACATATATTTGAAATAAATAATATTTTTTTATATTTATACATACCATACATATTAAAAAAAATGTACTTCATAAAATGTGGATCATAGGAGCATCTCTACTAACTTTTCTTCACAATTGCAAATTATATATATATATATATATATATATATATATATATATATATATATATATATATATATATATATATATATATATATATATATATATATATATATATATATATATATATATATATATATATATATATATATATATATATATATATATATATATATATATATATATATATATATTAATAGCTTTAATAATTATGAAATATGAAATATTTTGTATTTTCATTATATTTCTGTATATAAAAATGATATCAAGTTAATAGTTGGTTTGTAATATATTAAGCTGATGATCCAATACTAAACACATTATTAAATTTTAGTAGGTTTGAAATACTAGATTGTGGTAAAGTTCTTTGAATTTGTATATGTTTGACCTATTTATTTAAAAATTGAAATAAAACCAATGAATTAATTTAATTTGCCATTTAGAACATATTATTGAAAGTTTAACACTAACTATAATACATAGGAATGATATACTCTTAATACTAACTTTTCATTAGTATAATTTATACTGTATTATAGCATTAATATAATTTACATTATGTTATAACATGATAGAGTTCAAATGTAATGCATGTACAAATTAATAAATTGGGATAAGCTTTTGACAAAAAAGTGATATTAGTCAGTTGGACTTAATAGAATGGATGTCATTAATAGACATGTAGACACAATTCGTCCATGTTATTCAGATAGAATAAAAAAAGAATTTGAGAATTGGCATATGACCTCATATATCAACCAATTGTATAAATCAATATCAATATCAATTAATACAAATAATATATATAAGTTTTTTAAAAAATAAAAATATGAGGACACATAAAAGATCTTTTTCATTTTCTTTGTTAGTTACTTTTCATATGGGCTATTCTTGTACCAAAACTCTAAACTTAGATTTTATAAACTAAAAAGGGAAAGAATTTAAAATTATTTGAAATTATGACAGACCTTATTAACGTAAATAAGTTACTCAGTGTCTCATTTCTCATTCATTCTCTTATTTTATTTGTCTCTTCTTTATAAACATATTAGTGGAAATAATACAAATACATTTCTGTAAACATACTAGTTTCGTGTTAATATTAAAATAAAATTAATATTTTTCTAATTTTTCACACCTAATTTTAAATAAAGAAACTTTTACTAGTGTCTTGTATATATTGAAAACAAAATTAATATATTTATATCTACTTACACATATGTTTGAATAAATAATACTTTTTTATATTTATACATACCATACATATTAAAAAAAATGTACTTCATAAAATGTGGATCATAGGAGCATCTCTACTAACTTTTCTTCACAATTGCAAATTATATATATATATATATATATATATATATATATATATATATATATATATATATATATATATATATATATATATATATATATATATATATATATATATATATATATATATATATATATATATATATATATATAAAGATTTTTACTTGATGTGAAATATAAAAAATATATATTTTCAATATATTTTGGAATATGTAAATGATATCAAGATAATAGTTGAATTTTATTATGTTAAGCTGATTATTTAATATTAATCGCATTAGTAAATTTTATTAGGTTTGAAATACTAGATTATGGTAAAGTTCTTTGAATTTGTATATGTTTGATCTATTTATTTACAAATTGTAATAAAACCAATAAATTAATTTAATTTTCCGTTTACAAAACTTTATTAAAAGTTTAACACTAACTATAATACATAGGAATGATCTACTTTTAATACTAAATTTTCATTAGTATAATTTATACTATATTATTGCATTAATATAATTTACATTATGTTATAACATGATAGAGTTCAAATGTATTGTATGTACAAATTAATAAATTGGCATACACATTTGAGAAGAAAAGTGATATTAGTTAGTTGGATTTAATAGAATGGATGTCATTAATTGACATGTAAAAAATATTCGTCCTTATTATTTAGGAAGAATGAAAAAATAATTTCAGAGTTGACATATGACCTCATATATCAACCAACTGTATAAATCAATATCAATACCAGTTTATACAAATAATATATATAAATTCTTTTAAAAATAAAAATATGATGATTACATACAAGATCTTTTTCATTTTTCTGTTAGTAACTTTTCATATGGGCTATTTTTCTACATAGACTATAAATTTGAATTTATAAACTATAATTGAAAAAAGTTTAAAATTATTTCAAATTATGACAGACCTTATTAACTTATATGTTTCTCCGTGTCTCGTTTCTCATTAATTCTCTTATTCTATTTTTCTCTTTTTTTTAACATATTAGTGAAAATAATACAAAACACACTCGGTAAACATATTAGTTTCTTGTTAATATTAATACAAAGTTAATATTTTTCTATTGTTTCACACCTAGTTTTGAATAAAAAATGTTTTACCAGTGTCTTGTCAATATTAAAACCAGAATTAATATATTTATATCTACTTACACTAATGTTTGAAGTGAATAATATTTTTTTTATATTTATACATACCATACATATTAAAAAAATATACTCCAATAAATATGTATCAAAGGAGCATATCTACTAAATTTTATTCACTATCAAAAATTATATATATATATATATATATATATATATATATATATATATATATATATATATATATATATATATATATATATTAATAGTTTTAATAATTATGAAATATGAAATATTTTGTATTTTCATTATATTTCTATATATAAAATTGATATCAAGTTAATAGTTGGTTTGTAATATATTAAGCTGATGATCCAATACTAAACACATTATTAAATTTTAGTAGGTTTGAAATACTAGATTGTGGTAAAGTTCTTTTAATTTGTATATGTTTGACCTATTTATTTAAAAATTGAAATAAAACCAATGAATTAATTTAATTTGCCATTTAGAACATATTATTGAAAGTTTAACACTAACTATAATACATAGGAATGATATACTCTTAATACTAACTTTTCATTAGTATAATTTATACTGTATTATAGCATTAATATAATTTACATTATGTTATAACATGATAGAGTTCAAATGTAATGCATGTACAAATTAATAAATTGGGATAAGCTTTTGACAAAAAAGTGATATTAGTCAGTTGGACTTAATAGAATGGATGTCATTAATAGACATGTAGACACAATTCGTCCATGTTATTCAGATAGAATAAAAAAAGAATTTGAGAATTGGCATATGACCTCATATATCAACCAATTGTATAAATCAATATCAATATCAATTAATACAAATAATATATATAAGTTTTTTAAAAAATAAAAATATGAGGACACATAAAAGATCTTTTTCATTTTCTTTGTTAGTTACTTTTCATATGGGCTATTCTTGTACCAAAACTCTAAACTTAGATTTTATAAACTAAAAAGGGAAAGAATTTAAAATTATTTGAAATTATGACAGACCTTATTAACGTAAATAAGTTACTCAGTGTCTCATTTCTCATTCATTCTCTTATTTTATTTGTCTCTTCTTTATAAACATATTAGTGGAAATAATACAAATACACTTCTGTAAACATACTAGTTTCGTGTTAATATTAAAATAAAATTAATATTTTTCTAATTTTTCACACCTAATTTTAAATAAAGAAACTTTTACTAGTGTCTTGTATATATTGAAAACAAAATTAATATATTTATATCTACTTACACATATATTTGAAATAAATAATATTTTTTTATATTTATACATACCATACATATTAAAAAAAATGTACTTCATAAAATGTGGATCATAGGAGCATCTCTACTAACTTTTCTTCACAATTGCAAATTTTATATATATATATATATATATATATATATATATATATATATATATATATATATATATATATATATATATATATATATATATATATATATATATATATATATATATATATATATATATATATATATATATATATATATATATATATATATATATATATATATATATATATATTAATAGCTTTAATAATTATGAAATATGAAATATTTTGTATTTTCATTATATTTCTGTATATAAAAATGATATCAAGTTAATAGTTGGTTTGTAATATATTAAGCTGATGATCCAATACTAAACACATTATTAAATTTTAGTAGGTTTGAAATACTAGATTGTGGTAAAGTTCTTTTAATTTGTATATGTTTGACCTATTTATTTAAAAATTGAAATAAAACCAATGAATTAATTTAATTTGCCATTTAGAACATATTATTGAAAGTTTAACACTAACTATAATACATAGGAATGATATACTCTTAATACTAACTTTTCATTAGTATAATTTATACTGTATTATAGCATTAATATAATTTACATTATGTTATAACATGATAGAGTTCAAATGTAATGCATGTACAAATTAATAAATTGGGATAAGCTTTTGACAAAAAAGTGATATTAGTCAGTTGGACTTAATAGAATGGATGTCATTAATAGACATGTAGACACAATTCGTCCATGTTATTCAGATAGAATAAAAAAAGAATTTGAGAATTGGCATATGACCTCATATATCAACCAATTGTATAAATCAATATCAATATCAATTAATACAAATAATATATATAAGTTTTTTAAAAAATAAAAATATGAGGACACATAAAAGATCTTTTTCATTTTCTTTGTTAGTTACTTTTCATATGGGCTATTCTTGTACCAAAACTCTAAACTTAGATTTTATAAACTAAAAAGGGAAAGAATTTAAAATTATTTGAAATTATGACAGACCTTATTAACGTAAATAAGTTACTCAGTGTCTCATTTCTCATTCATTCTCTTATTTTATTTGTCTCTTCTTTATAAACATATTAGTGGAAATAATACAAATACACTTCTGTAAACATACTAGTTTCGTGTTAATATTAAAATAAAATTAATATTTTTCTAATTTTTCACACCTAATTTTAAATAAAGAAACTTTTACTAGTGTCTTGTATATATTGAAAACAAAATTAATATATTTATATCTACTTACACATATATTTGAAATAAATAATATTTTTTTATATTTATACATACCATACATATTAAAAAAAATGTACTTCATAAAATGTGGATCATAGGAGCATCTCTACTAACTTTTCTTCACAATTGCAAATTATATATATATATATATATATATATATATATATATATATATATATATATATATATATATATATATATATATATATATATATATATATATTAATAGCTTTAATAATTATGAAATATGAAATATTTTGTATTTTCATTATATTTCTGTATATAAAAATGATATCAAGTTAATAGTTGGTTTGTAATATATTAAGCTGATGATCCAATACTAAACACATTATTAAATTTTAGTAGGTTTGAAATACTAGATTGTGGTAAAGTTCTTTGAATTTGTATATGTTTGACCTATTTATTTAAAAATTGAAATAAAACCAATGAATTAATTTAATTTGCCATTTAGAACATATTATTGAAAGTTTAACACTAACTATAATACATAGGAATGATATACTCTTAATACTAACTTTTCATTAGTATAATTTATACTGTATTATAGCATTAATATAATTTACATTATGTTATAACATGATAGAGTTCAAATGTAATGCATGTACAAATTAATAAATTGGGATAAGCTTTTGACAAAAAAGTGATATTAGTCAGTTGGACTTAATAGAATGGATGTCATTAATAGACATGTAGACACAATTCGTCCATGTTATTCAGATAGAATAAAAAAAGAATTTGAGAATTGGCATATGACCTCATATATCAACCAATTGTATAAATCAATATCAATATCAATTAATACAAATAATATATATAAGTTTTTTAAAAAATAAAAATATGAGGACACATAAAAGATCTTTTTCATTTTCTTTGTTAGTTACTTTTCATATGGGCTATTCTTGTACCAAAACTCTAAACTTAGATTTTATAAACTAAAAAGGGAAAGAATTTAAAATTATTTGAAATTATGACAGACCTTATTAACGTAAATAAGTTACTCAGTGTCTCATTTCTCATTCATTCTCTTATTTTATTTGTCTCTTCTTTATAAACATATTAGTGGAAATAATACAAATACATTTCTGTAAACATACTAGTTTCGTGTTAATATTAAAATAAAATTAATATTTTTCTAATTTTTCACACCTAATTTTAAATAAAGAAACTTTTACTAGTGTCTTGTATATATTGAAAACAAAATTAATATATTTATATCTACTTACACATATGTTTGAATAAATAATACTTTTTTATATTTATACATACCATACATATTAAAAAAAATGTACTTCATAAAATGTGGATCATAGGAGCATCTCTACTAACTTTTCTTCACAATTGCAAATTATATATATATATATATATATATATATATATATATATATATATATATATATATATATATATATATATATATATATATATATATATATATATATATATATATATATATATATATATATATATATATATATATATATATAAAGATTTTTACTTGATGTGAAATATAAAAAATATATATTTTCAATATATTTTGGAATATGTAAATGATATCAAGATAATAGTTGAATTTTATTATGTTAAGCTGATTATTTAATATTAATCGCATTAGTAAATTTTATTAGGTTTGAAATACTAGATTATGGTAAAGTTCTTTGAATTTGTATATGTTTGATCTATTTATTTACAAATTGTAATAAAACCAATAAATTAATTTAATTTTCCGTTTACAAAACTTTATTAAAAGTTTAACACTAACTATAATACATAGGAATGATCTACTTTTAATACTAAATTTTCATTAGTATAATTTATACTATATTATTGCATTAATATAATTTACATTATGTTATAACATGATAGAGTTCAAATGTATTGTATGTACAAATTAATAAATTGGCATACACATTTGAGAAGAAAAGTGATATTAGTTAGTTGGATTTAATAGAATGGATGTCATTAATTGACATGTAAAAAATATTCGTCCTTATTATTTAGGAAGAATGAAAAAATAATTTCAGAGTTGACATATGACCTCATATATCAACCAACTGTATAAATCAATATCAATACCAGTTTATACAAATAATATATATAAATTCTTTTAAAAATAAAAATATGATGATTACATACAAGATCTTTTTCATTTTTCTGTTAGTAACTTTTCATATGGGCTATTTTTCTACATAGACTATAAATTTGAATTTATAAACTATAATTGAAAAAAGTTTAAAATTATTTCAAATTATGACAGACCTTATTAACTTATATGTTTCTCCGTGTCTCGTTTCTCATTAATTCTCTTATTCTATTTTTCTCTTTTTTTTAACATATTAGTGAAAATAATACAAAACACACTCGGTAAACATATTAGTTTCTTGTTAATATTAATACAAAGTTAATATTTTTCTATTGTTTCACACCTAGTTTTGAATAAAAAATGTTTTACCAGTGTCTTGTCAATATTAAAACCAGAATTAATATATTTATATCTACTTACACTAATGTTTGAAGTGAATAATATTTTTTTTATATTTATACATACCATACATATTAAAAAAATATACTCCAATAAATATGTATCAAAGGAGCATATCTACTAAATTTTATTCACTATCAAAAATTATATATATATATATATATATATATATATATATATATATATATATATATATATATATATATATATATATATATATATATATATATATATATATATATATATATATATATATATATATATATATATATATATATATATATATATATATATTAATAGTTTTAATAATTATGAAATATGAAATATTTTGTATTTTCATTATATTTCTATATATAAAATTGATATCAAGTTAATAGTTGGTTTGTAATATATTAAGCTGATGATCCAATACTAAACACATTATTAAATTTTAGTAGGTTTGAAATACTAGATTGTGGTAAAGTTCTTTTAATTTGTATATGTTTGACCTATTTATTTAAAAATTGAAATAAAACCAATGAATTAATTTAATTTGCCATTTAGAACATATTATTGAAAGTTTAACACTAACTATAATACATAGGAATGATATACTCTTAATACTAACTTTTCATTAGTATAATTTATACTGTATTATAGCATTAATATAATTTACATTATGTTATAACATGATAGAGTTCAAATGTAATGCATGTACAAATTAATAAATTGGGATAAGCTTTTGACAAAAAAGTGATATTAGTCAGTTGGACTTAATAGAATGGATGTCATTAATAGACATGTAGACACAATTCGTCCATGTTATTCAGATAGAATAAAAAAAGAATTTGAGAATTGGCATATGACCTCATATATCAACCAATTGTATAAATCAATATCAATATCAATTAATACAAATAATATATATAAGTTTTTTAAAAAATAAAAATATGAGGACACATAAAAGATCTTTTTCATTTTCTTTGTTAGTTACTTTTCATATGGGCTATTCTTGTACCAAAACTCTAAACTTAGATTTTATAAACTAAAAAGGGAAAGAATTTAAAATTATTTGAAATTATGACAGACCTTATTAACGTAAATAAGTTACTCAGTGTCTCATTTCTCATTCATTCTCTTATTTTATTTGTCTCTTCTTTATAAACATATTAGTGGAAATAATACAAATACACTTCTGTAAACATACTAGTTTCGTGTTAATATTAAAATAAAATTAATATTTTTCTAATTTTTCACACCTAATTTTAAATAAAGAAACTTTTACTAGTGTCTTGTATATATTGAAAACAAAATTAATATATTTATATCTACTTACACATATATTTGAAATAAATAATATTTTTTTATATTTATACATACCATACATATTAAAAAAAATGTACTTCATAAAATGTGGATCATAGGAGCATCTCTACTAACTTTTCTTCACAATTGCAAATTATATATATATATATATATATATATATATATATATATATATATATATATATATATATATATATATATATATATATATATATATATATATATATATTAATAGCTTTAATAATTATGAAATATGAAATATTTTGTATTTTCATTATATTTCTGTATATAAAAATGATATCAAGTTAATAGTTGGTTTGTAATATATTAAGCTGATGATCCAATACTAAACACATTATTAAATTTTAGTAGGTTTGAAATACTAGATTGTGGTAAAGTTCTTTGAATTTGTATATGTTTGACCTATTTATTTAAAAATTGAAATAAAACCAATGAATTAATTTAATTTGCCATTTAGAACATATTATTGAAAGTTTAACACTAACTATAATACATAGGAATGATATACTCTTAATACTAACTTTTCATTAGTATAATTTATACTGTATTATAGCATTAATATAATTTACATTATGTTATAACATGATAGAGTTCAAATGTAATGCATGTACAAATTAATAAATTGGGATAAGCTTTTGACAAAAAAGTGATATTAGTCAGTTGGACTTAATAGAATGGATGTCATTAATAGACATGTAGACACAATTCGTCCATGTTATTCAGATAGAATAAAAAAAGAATTTGAGAATTGGCATATGACCTCATATATCAACCAATTGTATAAATCAATATCAATATCAATTAATACAAATAATATATATAAGTTTTTTAAAAAATAAAAATATGAGGACACATAAAAGATCTTTTTCATTTTCTTTGTTAGTTACTTTTCATATGGGCTATTCTTGTACCAAAACTCTAAACTTAGATTTTATAAACTAAAAAGGGAAAGAATTTAAAATTATTTGAAATTATGACAGACCTTATTAACGTAAATAAGTTACTCAGTGTCTCATTTCTCATTCATTCTCTTATTTTATTTGTCTCTTCTTTATAAACATATTAGTGGAAATAATACAAATACATTTCTGTAAACATACTAGTTTCGTGTTAATATTAAAATAAAATTAATATTTTTCTAATTTTTCACACCTAATTTTAAATAAAGAAACTTTTACTAGTGTCTTGTATATATTGAAAACAAAATTAATATATTTATATCTACTTACACATATGTTTGAATAAATAATACTTTTTTATATTTATACATACCATACATATTAAAAAAAATGTACTTCATAAAATGTGGATCATAGGAGCATCTCTACTAACTTTTCTTCACAATTGCAAATTATATATATATATATATATATATATATATATATATATATATATATATATATATATATATATATATATATATATATATATATATATATATATATATATATATATATATATATATATATATATATATATATATATATATATATATATATATATATATATATATATATATATATATATATATATATAAAGATTTTTACTTGATGTGAAATATAAAAAATATATATTTTCAATATATTTTGGAATATGTAAATGATATCAAGATAATAGTTGAATTTTATTATGTTAAGCTGATTATTTAATATTAATCGCATTAGTAAATTTTATTAGGTTTGAAATACTAGATTATGGTAAAGTTCTTTGAATTTGTATATGTTTGATCTATTTATTTACAAATTGTAATAAAACCAATAAATTAATTTAATTTTCCGTTTACAAAACTTTATTAAAAGTTTAACACTAACTATAATAAATAGGAATGATCTACTTTTAATACTAAATTTTCATTAGTATAATTTATACTATATTATTGCATTAATATAATTTACATTATGTTATAACATGATAGAGTTCAAATGTATTGTATGTACAAATTAATAAATTGGCATACACATTTGAGAAGAAAAGTGATATTAGTTAGTTGGATTTAATAGAATGGATGTCATTAATTGACATGTAAAAAATATTCGTCCTTATTATTTAGGAAGAATGAAAAAATAATTTCAGAGTTGACATATGACCTCATATATCAACCAACTGTATAAATCAATATCAATACCAGTTTATACAAATAATATATATAAATTCTTTTAAAAATAAAAATATGATGATTACATACAAGAATTTTTTCATTTTTCTGTTAGTAACTTTTCATATGGGCTATTTTTCTACATAGACTATAAATTTGAATTTATAAACTATAATTGAAAAAAGTTTAAAATTATTTCAAATTATGACAGACCTTATTAACTTATATGTTTCTCCGTGTCTCGTTTCTCATTAATTCTCTTATTCTATTTTTCTCTTTTTTTTAACATATTAGTGAAAATAATACAAAACACACTCGGTAAACATATTAGTTTCTTGTTAATATTAATACAAAGTTAATATTTTTCTATTGTTTCACACCTAGTTTTGAATAAAAAATGTTTTACCAGTGTCTTGTAAATATTAAAACCAGAATTAATATATTTATATCTACTTACACTAATGTTTGAAGTGAATAATATTTTTTTTATATTTATACATACCATACATATTAAAAAAATATACTCCAATAAATATGTATCAAAGGAGCATATCTACTAAATTTTATTCACTATCAAAAATTATATATATATATATATATATATATATATATATATATATATATATATATATATATATATATATATATATATTAATAGTTTTAATAATTATGAAATATGAAATATTTTGTATTTTCATTATATTTCTATATATAAAATTGATATCAAGTTAATAGTTGGTTTGTAATATATTAAGCTGATGATCCAATACTAAACACATTATTAAATTTTAGTAGGTTTGAAATACTAGATTGTGGTAAAGTTCTTTTAATTTGTATATGTTTGACCTATTTATTTAAAAATTAAAATAAAACCAATGAATTAATTTAATTTGCCATTTAGAAAATATTATTGAAAGTTTAATACTAACTATAATACATAGGAATGATATACTCTTTATACTAACTTTTCATTAGTATAATTTATACTGTATTATAGCATTAATATAATTTACATTATGTTATAACATGATAGAGTTCAAATGTAATGCATGTACAAATTAATAAATTGAGATAAGCTTTTGACAAAAAAGTGATATTAGTCAGTTGGACTTAATAGAATGGATGTCATTAATAGACATGTAGACACAATTCGTTCATGTTATTCAGATAGAATAAAAAAAGAATTTGAGAATTGGCATATGACCTCATATATCAACCAATTGTATAAATCAATATCAATATCAATTAATACAAATAATATATATAAGTTTTTTAAAAAATAAAAATATGAGGACACATAAAAGATCTTTTTCATTTTCTTTGTTAGTTACTTTTCATATGGGCTATTCTTGTACCAAAACTCTAAACTTAGATTTTATAAACTAAAAAGGGAAAGAATTTAAAATTATTTGAAATTATGACAGACCTTATTAACGTAAATAAGTTACTCAGTGTCTCATTTCTCATTCATTCTCTTATTTTATTTGTCTCTTCTTTATAAACATATTAGTGGAAATAATACAAATACACTTCTGTAAACATACTAGTTTCGTGTTAATATTAAAATAAAATTAATATTTTTCTAATTTTTCACACCTAATTTTAAATAAAGAAACTTTTACTAGTGTCTTGTATATATTGAAAACAAAATTAATATATTTATATCTACTTACACATATATTTGAAATAAATAATATTTTTTTATATTTATACATACCATACATATTAAAAAAAATGTACTTCATAAAATGTGGATCATAGGAGCATCTCTACTAACTTTTCTTCACAATTGCAATTTATATATATATATATATATATATATATATATATATATATATATATATATATATATATATATATATATATATATATATATATATATATATATATATATATATATATATATATATATATATATATATATATATATATATATATATATATATATATATATATATATATATATATATTAATAGCTTTAATAATTATGAAATATGAAATATTTTGTATTTTCATTATATTTCTGTATATAAAAATGATATCAAGTTAATAGTTGGTTTGTAATATATTAAGCTGATGATCCAATACTAAACACATTATTAAATTTTAGTAGGTTTGAAATACTAGATTGTGGTAAAGTTCTTTGAATTTGTATATGTTTGACCTATTTATTTAAAAATTGAAATAAAACCAATGAATTAATTTAATTTGCCATTTAGAACATATTATTGAAAGTTTAACACTAACTATAATACATAGGAATGATATACTCTTAATACTAACTTTTCATTAGTATAATTTATACTGTATTATAGCATTAATATAATTTACATTATGTTATAACATGATAGAGTTCAAATGTAATGCATGTACAAATTAATAAATTGGGATAAGCTTTTGACAAAAAAGTGATATTAGTCAGTTGGACTTAATAGAATGGATGTCATTAATAGACATGTAGACACAATTCGTCCATGTTATTCAGATAGAATAAAAAAAGAATTTGAGAATTGGCATATGACCTCATATATCAACCAATTGTATAAATCAATATCAATATCAATTAATACAAATAATATATATAAGTTTTTTAAAAAATAAAAATATGAGGACACATAAAAGATCTTTTTCATTTTCTTTGTTAGTTACTTTTCATATGGGCTATTCTTGTACCAAAACTCTAAACTTAGATTTTATAAACTAAAAAGGGAAAGAATTTAAAATTATTTGAAATTATGACAGACCTTATTAACGTAAATAAGTTACTCAGTGTCTCATTTCTCATTCATTCTCTTATTTTATTTGTCTCTTCTTTATAAACATATTAGTGGAAATAATACAAATACACTTCTGTAAACATACTAGTTTCGTGTTAATATTAAAATAAAATTAATATTTTTCTAATTTTTCACACCTAATTTTAAATAAAGAAACTTTTACTAGTGTCTTGTATATATTGAAAACAAAATTAATATATTTATATCTACTTACACATATGTTTGAATAAATAATACTTTTTTATATTTATACATACCATACATATTAAAAAAAATGTACTTCATAAAATGTGGATCATAGGAGCATCTCTACTAACTTTTCTTCACAATTGCAAATTATATATATATATATATATATATATATATATATATATATATATATATATATATATATATATATATATATATATATATATATATATATATATATATATATATATATATATATATATATATATATATATATATATATATATATATATATATATATATATATATATATATATATATATATAAAGATTTTTACTTGATGTGAAATATAAAAAATATATATTTTCAATATATTTTGGAATATGTAAATGATATCAAGATAATAGTTGAATTTTATTATGTTAAGCTGATTATTTAATATTAATCGCATTAGTAAATTTTATTAGGTTTGAAATACTAGATTATGGTAAAGTTCTTTGAATTTGTATATGTTTGATCTATTTATTTACAAATTGTAATAAAACCAATAAATTAATTTAATTTTCCGTTTACAAAACTTTATTAAAAGTTTAACACTAACTATAATACATAGGAATGATCTACTTTTAATACTAAATTTTCATTAGTATAATTTATACTATATTATTGCATTAATATAATTTACATTATGTTATAACATGATAGAGTTCAAATGTATTGTATGTACAAATTAATAAATTGGCATACACATTTGAGAAGAAAAGTGATATTAGTTAGTTGGATTTAATAGAATGGATGTCATTAATTGACATGTAAAAAATATTCGTCCTTATTATTTAGGAAGAATGAAAAAATAATTTCAGAGTTGACATATGACCTCATATATCAACCAACTGTATAAATCAATATCAATACCAGTTTATACAAATAATATATATAAATTCTTTTAAAAATAAAAATATGATGATTACATACAAGATCTTTTTCATTTTTCTGTTAGTAACTTTTCATATGGGCTATTTTTCTACATAGACTATAAATTTGAATTTATAAACTATAATTGAAAAAAGTTTAAAATTATTTCAAATTATGACAGACCTTATTAACTTATATGTTTCTCCGTGTCTCGTTTCTCATTAATTCTCTTATTCTATTTTTCTCTTTTTTTTAACATATTAGTGAAAATAATACAAAACACACTCGGTAAACATATTAGTTTCTTGTTAATATTAATACAAAGTTAATATTTTTCTATTGTTTCACACCTAGTTTTGAATAAAAAATGTTTTACCAGTGTCTTGTCAATATTAAAACCAGAATTAATATATTTATATCTACTTACACTAATGTTTGAAGTGAATAATATTTTTTTTATATTTATACATACCATACATATTAAAAAAATATACTCCAATAAATATGTATCATAGGAGCATATCTACTAAATTTTATTCACTATCAAAAATTATATATATATATATATATATATATATATATATATATATATATATATATATATATATATATATATATATATATATATATATATATATATATATATATATATATATATATATATATATATATATATATATATATATATATATATTAATAGTTTTAATAATTATGAAATATGAAATATTTTGTATTTTCATTATATTTCTATATATAAAATTGATATCAAGTTAATAGTTGGTTTGTAATATATTAAGCTGATGATCCAATACTAAACACATTATTAAATTTTAGTAGGTTTGAAATACTAGATTGTGGTAAAGTTCTTTTAATTTGTATATGTTTGACCTATTTATTTAAAATTAAAATAAAACCAATGAATTAATTTAATTTGCCATTTAGAAAATATTATTGAAAGTTTAATACTAACTATAATACATAGGAATGATATACTCTTTATACTAACTTTTCATTAGTATAATTTATACTGTATTATAGCATTAATATAATTT
>OZ012739.1:340549036-340621536 GCA_963859935.3 Lathyrus sativus
CGCATTTGTAAATTTTATTAGGTTTGAAATACTAGATCATGGTAAAGTTCTTTGAATTTGTATATGTTTGATCTATTTATTTACAAATTGTAATAAAACCAATAAATTAATTTAATTTTCCGTTTACAAAACATTATTGAAAGTTTAACAATAACTATAATACACAGGAATGATCTACTTTTAATACTAACTTTTCATTAGTATAATTTATACTATATTATAGCATTAATATAATTTACATTATGCTATAACATGATAGAGTTCAAATGTACTGTATGTACAAAATAATAAATTGGGATAACCTTTTGACAAAAAAGTGATATTAGTTAGTTGGACTTAATAGAATGGATGTCATTAATTGACATGTAGACACAATTCTTCCATATTATTTGGCAAGAATGAAAAAAGAATTTGAGAATTGACATATGACCTCATATATCAACCAATTGTATAAATCAATATCAATATCAATTTATAGACCATATATATAAATTTTTTGCATTTTTCTTTTAGTTACTTCTCACGTGGGCTATTCTTCTACCCAGACCATAAACTTAGAATTTCGTAACTAAATAGAGAAAAAAAATTAAAATTGTTTGATATTATTACAAATCTTATCAACTTGAATAAGTTCTCCGTGTCACATTTCTCATTTTAACTCTTATTTTATATTTCTCTGCTAATTAAACATGCCTGTGAAAATAAAACAAAAGATACTCGTGTAAACATACTAACTATAATACATAGGAATGATATACTTTTAATACTAACTTTTCATTAGTATAATTTATACTATATTATAGTATTAATATAATTTACATTATATTATAACATGATAGAGTTCAAATGTACTGCATGTAGACAAAAAAATGATATTAGTTAGTTGGACTTAATAGAATGGATGTCATTAATTGACATGTAGACACAATTCGTCCATGTTATTAAGAAAGAATAAAAAAATAATTTGAGAATTGGCATATGACCTCATATATCAACCAATTGTATAAATCAATATCAATATCAATTAATACAAATAATATATATAAATTTTTAAAAAAAATAAAAATATGAGGATTACATAAAAGATTTTTTTCATCTTCTTTGTTAGTTAATTTTCATATGGGCTATTCTTGTACCAAAACTATAAACTTAGATGTTATAAACTAAAAAGGGAAAAAATTTAAAATCATTTGAAATTATGACAGACCTTATTAACATAAATAAGTTACTCCGTGTCTCATTTCTCATTCATTCTCTTATTTTATTTGTCTCTTCTTTATTAACATATTAGTGGAAATAATACAAATACACTCATGTAAACATACTAGTTTCGTGTTAATATTAAAAGAAAATTAATATTTTCAAATTTTTCACACCTAATTTTAAATAAAGAAAGTTTTACTAGTGTCTTGTTTTTATTAAAAACAAAATTAATATATTTATATCTACTTACACATATGATTGAAATAAATAATATTTTTTTTATATTTATACATACCATACATATTAAAAAAAATGTACTTCATAAAATGTGGATCATAGGAGCATCTCTACTAACGTTTCTTCACAATTGCAAATTATATATATATATATCTGTGTGTGTCTATATATATATATATATATATATATATATATATATATATATATATATATATATATATATATATATATATATATATATATATATATATATATATATATATATATATATATATATATATATATATATATATATATATATATATATATATATATATATATATATATATATATATCAAGATAATAGTTGAATTTTATTATATTAAGATGATTATTTAATATTAATCGCATTAGTAAATTTTATTAGGTTTGAAATACTAGATCATGGTAAAGTTCTTTGAATTTGTATATGTTTGATCTATTTATTTACAAATTGTAATAAAACAAATAAATTAATTTAATTTTCCGTTTACAAAACTTTATTAAAATTTTAACACTAACTATAATACACAGGAATGATCTACTTTTAATACTAACTTTTCATTAGTATAATTTATACTATGTTATAACATTAATATAATTTACATTATGCTATAACATGATAGAGTTCAAATGTATTGTATGTACAAAATAATAAATTGGGATACCCTTTTGACAAAAAAGTGATATTAGTTAGTTGGACTTAATAGAATGGATGTCATTAATTGACATGTAGACACAATTCGTCCATATTATTTAGCAAGAATGAAAAAAGAATTTGAGAATTGACATATGACCTCATATATCAACCAATTGTATAAATCAATATCAATATCAATTTATAGACCATATATATAAATCTTTTGCATTTTTCTTTTAGTTACTTCTCACGTGGGCTATTCTTCGACCCAGACCATCAACTTAGAATTTCATAACTAAATAGAGAAAAAAAATTAAAATTGTTTGATATTATTACAAATCTTATCAACTTAAATAAGTTCTCCATGTCACATTTCTCATTTTAACTCTTATTTTATATTTCTCTGCTAATTAAACATGCCTGTGAAAATAAAACAAAAGACACTCGTGTAAACATACTAACTATAATATATAGGAATGATATACTTTTAATACTAACTTTTCATTAGTATAATTTATACTATATTATAGTATTAATATAATTTACATTATATTATAACATGATAGAGTTCAAATGTACTGCATGTAGACAAAAAAGTGATATTAGTTAGTTGGACTTAATAGAATGGATGTCATTAATTGACATGTAGACACAATTCGTCCATGTTATTCAGAAAGAATAAAAAAATAATTTGAGAATTGGCATATGTCCTCATATATCAACCAATTGTATAAATCAATATCAATATCAATTAATACAAATAATATATATAAATTTTTTAAAAAATAAAAATATGAGGATCACATAAAAGATTTTTTTCATCTTCTTTGTTAGTTAATTTTCATATGGGCTGTTCTTGTACCAAAACTATAAACTTAGATGTTATAAACTAAAAAGGGAAAAAATTTAAAATCATTTGAAATTATGACAGACCTTATTAACATAAATAAGTTACTTCGTGTCTCATTTCTCATTCATTCTCTTATTTTATTTGTGTCTTCTTTATTAACATATTAGTGGAAATAATACAAATACACTCATGTAAACATACTAGTTTCGTGTTAATATTAAAACAAAATTAATATTTTTCTAATTTTTCACACCTAATTTTAAATAAAGAAAGTTTTACTAGTGTCTTGTTTTTATTAAAAACAAAATTAATATATTTATATCTACTTACACATATGTTTGAAATAAATAATATTTTTTTTATATTTATACATACCATACATATTAAAAAAAATGTACTTCATAAAATATGGATCATAGGAGCATCTCTACTAACGTTTCTTCACAATTGCAAATTATATATATATATATATATATATATATATATATATATATATATATATATATATATATATATATATATATATATATATATATATATATATATATATATATATATATATATATATATATATATATATATATATGATCAAGATAATAGTTGAATTTTATTATATTAAGCTGATTATTTAATATTAATCGCATTTGTAAATTTTATTAGGTTTGAAATACTAGATCATGGTAAAGTTCTTTGAATTTGTATATGTTTGATCTATTTATTTACAAATTGTAATAAAACCAATAAATTAATTTAATTTTCCGTTTACAAAACATTATTGAAAGTTTAACAATAACTATAATACACAGGAATGATCTACTTTTAATACTAACTTTTCATTAGTATAATTTATACTATATTATAGCATTAATATAATTTACATTATGCTATAACATGATAGAGTTCAAATGTACTGTATGTACAAAATAATAAATTGGGATAACCTTTTGACAAAAAAGTGATATTAGTTAGTTGGACTTAATAGAATGGATGTCATTAATTGACATGTAGACACAATTCTTCCATATTATTTGGCAAGAATGAAAAAAGAATTTGAGAATTGACATATGACCTCATATATCAACCAATTGTATAAATCAATATCAATATCAATTTATAGACCATATATATAAATTTTTTGCATTTTTCTTTTAGTTACTTCTCACGTGGGCTATTCTTCTACCCAGACCATAAACTTAGAATTTCGTAACTAAATAGAGAAAAAAAATTAAAATTGTTTGATATTATTACAAATCTTATCAACTTGAATAAGTTCTCCGTGTCACATTTCTCATTTTAACTCTTATTTTATATTTCTCTGCTAATTAAACATGCCTGTGAAAATAAAACAAAAGATACTCGTGTAAACATACTAACTATAATACATAGGAATGATATACTTTTAATACTAACTTTTCATTAGTATAATTTATACTATATTATAGTATTAATATAATTTACATTATATTATAACATGATAGAGTTCAAATGTACTGCATGTAGACAAAAAAATGATATTAGTTAGTTGGACTTAATAGAATGGATGTCATTAATTGACATGTAGACACAATTCGTCCATGTTATTAAGAAAGAATAAAAAAATAATTTGAGAATTGGCATATGACCTCATATATCAACCAATTGTATAAATCAATATCAATATCAATTAATACAAATAATATATATAAATTTTTTAAAAAAATAAAAATATGAGGATTACATAAAAGATTTTTTTCATCTTCTTTGTTAGTTAATTTTCATATGGGCTATTCTTGTACCAAAACTATAAACTTAGATGTTATAAACTAAAAAGGGAAAAAATTTAAAATCATTTGAAATTATGACAGACCTTATTAACATAAATAAGTTACTCCGTGTCTCATTTCTCATTCATTCTCTTATTTTATTTGTCTCTTCTTTATTAACATATTAGTGGAAATAATACAAATACACTCATGTAAACATACTAGTTTCGTGTTAATATTAAAAGAAAATTAATATTTTCAAATTTTTCAAACCTAATTTTAAATAAAGAAAGTTTTACTAGTGTCTTGTTTTTATTAAAAACAAAATTAATATATTTATATCTACTTACACATATGATTGAAATAAATAATATTTTTTTTATATTTATACATACCATACATATTAAAAAAAATGTACTTCATAAAATGTGGATCATAGGAGCATCTCTACTAACGTTTCTTCACAATTGCAAATTATATATATATATATATATATATCTGTGTGTGTCTATATATATATATATATATATATATATATATATATATATATATATATATATATATATATATATATATATATATATATATATATATATATATATATATATATATATATATATATATATATATATATATATATATATATATATATATATATATATATATATATATATATATATCAAGATAATAGTTGAATTTTATTATATTAAGATGATTATTTAATATTAATCGCATTAGTAAATTTTATTAGGTTTGAAATACTAGATCATGGTAAAGTTCTTTGAATTTGTATATGTTTGATCTATTTATTTACAAATTGTAATAAAACAAATAAATTAATTTAATTTTCCGTTTACAAAACTTTATTAAAATTTTAACACTAACTATAATACACAGGAATGATCTACTTTTAATACTAACTTTTCATTAGTATAATTTATACTATGTTATAACATTAATATAATTTACATTATGCTATAACATGATAGAGTTCAAATGTATTGTATGTACAAAATAATAAATTGGGATACCCTTTTGACAAAAAAGTGATATTAGTTAGTTGGACTTAATAGAATGGATGTCATTAATTAACATATTAGTGGAAATAATACAAAGACACTCATGTAAACATACTAGTTTCGTGTTAATATTAAAACCAAATTAATATTTTTCTGATTTTTCACACCTAATTTTAAATAAAGAAAGTTTTACTAGTGTCTTGTTTCTATTAAAAACAAAATTAATATATTTATATCTACTTACACATATGTTTGAAATAAATAATATTTTTTTTATATTTATACATACCATACATATTAAAAAAAATGTACTTCATAAAACGTAGATCATCGGAGTATCTCTACTAACGTTTCTTCATAATTGCAAATTATATATATATATATATATATATATATATATATATATATATATATATATATATATATATATATATATATATATATATATATATATATATATATATATATATATATATATATATATATATATATATATATATATATATATATATATATATATATATATATATATATATATATATATATATATATATATATATATATATATATATATATATATATGATCAAGATAATAGTTGAATTTTATTATATTAAGCTGATTATTTAATATTAATCGCATTAGTAAATTTTATTAGGTTTGAAATAATAGATCATGGTAAAGTTATTTGAATTTGTATATGTTTGATCTATTTATTTACAAATTGTAATAAAACAATTAAATTAATTTAATTTTCCGTTTACAAAACTTTATTAAAAGTTTAACACAAACTATAATACACAGGAATGATCTACTTTTAATACTAACTTTTCATTAGTATAATTTATACTATATTATAGCATTAATATAATTTACATTATGCTATAACATGATAGAGTTCAAATGTACTGTATGTACAAAATAATAAATTGGGATACCCTTTTGACAAAAAAGTGATATTAGTTAGTTGGACTTAATAGAATGGATGTCATTAATTGACATGTAGACACAATTCATCCATATTATTTAGCAAGAATGAAAAAAGAATTTGAGAATTGACATATGACCTCATATATCAACCAATTGTATAAATCAATATCAATATCAATTTATAGACCATATATATAAATCTACTGCATTTTTCTTTTAGTTACTTCTCACGTGGGCTATTCTTCTACCCAGACCATAAACTTAGAATTTCATAACTAAATAGAGAAAAAAAATTAAAATTGTTTGATATTATTACAAATCTTATCAACTTAAATAAGTTCTCTGTGTCACATTTCTCATTTTAACTCTTATTTTATATTTCTCCGCTAATTAAACATGCCTGTGAAAATAAAACAAAAGACACTCGTGTAAACATACTAACTATAATACATAGGAATGATATACTTTTAATACTAACTTTTCATTAGTATAATTTATACTATATTATAGTATTAATATAATTTAGATTATATTATAACATGATAGAGTTCAAATGTACTGCATGTAGACAAAAAAGTGATATTAGTTAGTTGGACTTAATAGAATGGATGTCATTAATTGACATGTAGACACAATTCGTCCATGTTATTCAGAAAGAATAAAAAAATAATTTGAGAATTGGCATATGACCTCATATATCAACCAATTGTATAAATCAATATCAATATCAATTAATACAAATAATATATATAAATTTTTTAAAAAATAAAAATATGAGGATCACATAAAAGATTTTTTTCATCTTCTTTGTTAGTTAATTTTCATATGAGAAAGGGAAAATTAGTCGTCAGTGGGAAAGTCTTGATCGCACAGCAGCGAGAGAACAGAGAACTTAGTCGTTAGTGTGCTCGCTAGCATGTCGCATCCTATGCCTACATATTATCGTCTGGTACGAGAAATCAGAGCAGTTGTAGTTCAGCCAACTACAGCAAAAAGGGAAAAGGGAGCTCGCTAGGATATCGCATCCTATGCCTACGTACTCTCGTCTGGTACGAGAGATCAGAGCAAACGTAGTTCGACGCACGAAAAGCAATTCTCGATTTCACAGGGGCAAGAGAAGGGGTCTCAATCGCCTGAATGCGAGAGGAAAGGGTTTCAATCGCACGGGGGCGAGAACAAAGAGGAAGCAGGCATACGCCCAAACGGGAAGGAACTCGGGACACAGACGCAAGAACCAAACGCGTAGGAGCGAATGTGTCATATGTCACCCAAATGGTACCATACTAAACACTCTAAACAATCGAGGGGAGACCGCTCGATTGTCATTTCCCACGTATCTAACGCCACAACTCACAACACTCGACGGTTACACGAAAACTCGAATAGGAAAGATGATGTCGAACGAAGCGGCTCCGTTGGCTCTTGACATGCGCGCAAGCTCCATTCCAATCTTCTCCTCTCTGGGTCCTTGATGATGACGCTCGAATTAGAACTAATGTAACGCTTAGACCGTCATGGTTCAACTTATACGAGAAATCGAACTCTGATAGGTAGCGTATTGATATCCGTGTCAAAGACAAGATAGAGAAATGATACTGACAATCATTCTCCAATTGAATCACGTCACACGGCCAGCCAAAAATAAAATCAGATATAAAATCGGATAAGAAAGAAATAAGGAGAGAAATCTAACGACAAATGGAAATAATATGCTACTCCTAAAAAACGGCAATTAATTTCTACTAGAAAATATTCTAAAGAAATACAAGGAAATGCATACAGAAAATAGAATAAAATCCTATGCACAATATTCTATAATTTGCTATAAAGAAAATAGAATGAAAAATTCTATACTAAAATTTCTATAATATCCTATAAGAAAAATAGAATATAAATTCTAAAAAATATAAAAATCTATATTAAAAAGGTAATAATATTCTACACTATGACTATAATCCCTAAAAGAAAATAGAAAAATAAAAACTACAATTATTACAATCAAACATCCACTACAAGAGAAATCAAAAAATGTAAAGGGAATGGGTACAACCTGAAAACAGGGGTGTAAGCTTAAAAGAAACCCACTGGGCCCAACCCACAATACAATAACCAAAAACACATAAAAAACACAAGGGGAAAACTGGGGGGTGTATTGGTGAAACGGAGGTGTAAATGGAAAAACGTTTGTTGTTATTGGGCCCAGCCCATCCGTAACAAAAATAGTAAGGAAAGGGGATGTGTAAACAAGCAAAATGGAGGGTGTGAGTCCAACAAACAACACTGAAACAATTGGGCCCAAGGCCCAACGTCTCAAGTCCACGAGGTTTTTCCTCTCCTTCGTCCAAACTCCATTCTAAAACCCTAGTCTTCTCCTCCCTCAATCTGCCGCCGTTACCTCCGACCTTAACCAAACCTCATCAATCCAGTTCAGCTCCTTCGCCTAAGTTAAACACCACACAATCTGTTCATCTTGAAATCGAACTAACCAAAATCAAAATACCGGTTACCTCCAGAAGCTCGTGTGAATCGTAGACCTGTTAGTGAAGAGTTGATTCTTAAGGAGTTCGTTTGAAATTCTGAGGAGTTGGTTTGAAGGTCTATGGATGCATGCTGATGATGAAGGTATGCTAAAGGTTGTTCAGAGACGATGGAGTTCGTACAACCTTCTAGAAGCTTCTTGAGGAATGGACGATGACGGTTGAGTATTTTCTGTTGGAGATCTAAAACCAGATGAACACGAGCTGAAGACTCGATGCACGTTTGAAGGCTCGACGAGTTCGTTGATGATCTTGCTCGCGACTTGAATCATGGATCCATATCTGAAGCTTGTGAAGCTTCGTTGAAGTTAATGAAGATTCTGGAATGGTCGTTCAAGAACATGGCTGGAAAGCAGATGAACGAAGGTGATGAAGAAAACTAAATAACGAAGAAACCGTTACCGGAACATTGTTGAGCAGTTGAAGATCTTGATCCCTTGATGAATTTGATGACGTTTTCTAGAAAAAAATGGTGATGGACGAAGATCTTGAAAAAGATCTGAGGAAGATATAATGAAAACGTATGAGCATATTTCTAGATAATTCTCTGAAGAACTTGATCGAAGGTGATGAAGATCGGAAGGGATCTGGAAACTGTTTGAAGATTGAAGAGCATGCTTGATGGAGTTTTGGATTTTTTGGAAAATGATTGGTGCAGATTTCTGGGGAAATAATGAACATCGTTGAAGGTTGTTGAAGAACATGGTGGATCTGGAAATTTGGTGAAGTTTCCAGCGAGGAGTTGGATGAAGATTCAGTTCTCCGGTGACGGTTGTGGATTCCGGCGACAGTTACAGGGTTACTTTGATTTTTCCGGCGACCGCCTCTGGCGGTTTGCATGCCGGCTGGTGAGGGGTGAAGCAGGTGGGACGCGTGGCACTATGCATGCAGAGGGAGAGTGGGGATGTGCCACGTGCAAGAGTGAGGTGTCAGCGAAGTGTGATGTGTCCTGGAGAGAGAGAGAGAGAACATGTGTGCTATTTATATGGTGACACGTGGCAGCATGAATTTGGGCCTCCAAAATGGCCACCTAGCCCACTAGACCTGATCAACACATGATTAATCTGACTCAATTTAAAGATCCAATTAAAACTCAATTAAATAAACTGATGCAAGTAATTCTGCTAATTAAATGCAACTAAGATGATTAAAGCGGACAATTAAAGCTAATTAAAAACCAAACGACAATTAAGACTTCCTAATTAAGAAATGCTAATTAAACTAACTAAAAATGATTAATATCCCATAAGAGATGATTAATCTAAAAAAAAGATTAATATCCTAACTAATATCTAATTAATCCTAAAAAGAAATTAAATCTATAAAATTTCTATTAAAAAGAATTACATCTAAAAATTCATTTAAGATCTATTAAAATCTAAGCAAGCCAATTAATATCTAACAAGAAATTACTCTGTTAATTTCTAAACCAATAAAAAATAGAAAAAAAACTATTAAACCTATTTAAATCTATTTAAAAAACTCTAGAAAAAAGAGTTATCCTATTAAAACTATTTAAAAATTCTAGAAAATAAGGAAAAAAAATCTAAAAATGCAATAGAACCAATTAAATCAATTAGAAAAAAAAAGATGCGCGAATACAACGAAATAAACGATAAAAACCGGGCTCTGAAATGTTCTCAAAAACAACAGCAAGAGCTGAAAATACCGGGAAGAGCACAGGAGAGGGCTGTAATCCCGATAAAGTCAATCTGACTGAAAAAGTGCAATGCATGCGGTATGCAGATGCGAAATGAAATGAGTCGAAACATAAGCCAAATACAGGAATTGGTTGGTCAAATTTTAGGGTGCAACATATATATATATATATATATATATATATATATATATATATATATATATATATATATATATATATATATATATATATATATATATATATATATATATATATATATATATATATATATATATATATATATAAAAGATTTTTACTTGACCTGAAATATAAAATATATATATATATATTCAATATATTTTGGAATATGTAAATGAGATAAAGATAATAGTTAAATTTTATTATATTAAGCTGATTATTTAATATTAATCGCATTAGTAAATTTTTATTAAGTTTGAAATACTAGATCATGGTAAAGTTATTTCAATTTGTATATGTTTGATCTATTTATTTACAAATTGTAATAAAACCAATAAATTAATTTAATTTTCCGTTTACAAAACTTTATTAAAAGTTTAACACTAACTATAATACACAGGAGTGATCTACTTTTAATACTAACTTTTCATTAGTATAATTTATACTATATTATAGCATTAATATAATTTACATTATGCTATAACATGATAGAGTTCAAATGTACTGTATGTACAAAATAATAAATTGGGATACCCTTTTGACAAAAAAGTGATATTAGTTAGTTTTACTCAATAGAATGGATGTCATTAATTGACATGTAGACACAATTCGTCCATATTATTTAGCAAGAATGAAAAAAGAATTTGAGAATTGACATATGACCTCATATATCAACCAATTGTATAAATCAATATCAATATCAATTTATAGACCATATATAAATCTTTTGCATTTTTCTTTTAGTTACTTCTCACGTGGGCTATTCTTCTACCCAGACCATAAACTTAGAATTTCATAACTAAATAGACAAAAAAAATTAAAATTGTTTGATATTATTACAAATCTTATCAACTTAAATAAGTTCTCTGTGCTAATTAAACATGCCTGTGAAAATAAAACAAAAGACACTCGTGTAAACATACTAACTATAATACATAGGAATGATATACTTTTAATACTAACTTTTCATTAGTATAATTTATACTATATTATATTATTAATATAATTTACATTATGTTATAACATGATAGAGTTCAAATGTACTGCATGTAGACAAAAAAGTGATATTAGTTAGTTGGACTTAATAGAATGGATGTCATTAATTGACATGTAGACACAATTCGTCCATGATATTCAGAAAGAATAAAAAAAATAATTTGAGAATTGACATATGACCTCATATATCAACCAATTGTATAAATCAATATCAATATCAATTAATACAAATAATATATATAAATTTTTTAAAAATAAAATTATGAGGATCACATAAAAGATTTTTTTTGATCTTCTTTGTTAGTTAATTTTCATATGGGCTGTTCTTGTACCAAAACTATAAACTTAGATGTTATAAAACTAAAAAGGGAAAAAATTTAAAATCATTTGAAATTATGACATACCTTATTAACATAAATAAGTTACTCCGTGTCTCATTTCTGATTCATTCTCTTATTTTATTTGTCTCTTCTTTATTAACATATTAGTGGAAATAATACAAATACACTCATGTAAACATACTAGTTTCGTGTTAATATTAAAACAAAATTAATATTTTTCTGATTTTTCACACCTAATTTTAAATAAAGAAAGTTTTACTAGTGTCTTGTTTTTATTAAAAACAAAATTAATATATTTATATCTACTTACACATATGTTTGAAATAAATAATATTTTTTTTATATTTATACATACCATACATATTAAAAAAAATGTACTTCATAAAATGTGGATCATAGGAGCATCTCTACTAACGTTTCTTCACAATTGCAAATTATATATATATATATCTGTGTGTGTCTATATATATATATATATATATATATATATATATATATATATATATATATATATATATATATATATATATATATATATATATATATATATATATATATATATATATATATATATATATATATATATATATATATATATATATATATATATATATATATCAAGATAATAGTTGAATTTTATTATATTAAGCTGATTATTTAATATTAATCGCATTAGTAAATTTTATTAGGTTTGAAATACTAGATCATGGTAAAGTTCTTTGAATTTGTATATGTTTGATCTATTTATTTACAAATTGTAATAAAACCAATAAATTAATTTAATTTTCCGTTTACAAAACTTTATTAAAAGTTTAACACTAACTATAATACACATGAATGATCTACTTTTAATACTAACTTTCCATTAGTATAATTTATACTATATTATAGCATTAATATAATTTACATTATGCAATAACATGATAGAGTTCAAATGTACTGTATGTACAAAATAATAAATTGGGATACCCTTTTTGACAAAAAAGTGATATTAGTTAGTTGGACTTAATAGAATGGATGTTATTAATTGACATGTAGACACAATTCGTCCATATTATTTAGCAAGAATGAAAAAAGAATTTGAGAATTGACATATGACCTCATATATCAACCAATTGTATAAATCAATATCAATATCAATTTATAGACCATATATATAAATCTTTTGCATTTTTCTTTTAGTTACTTCTCACGTGGGCTATTCTTCTACCCAGACCATAAACTTAGAATTTCATAACTAAATAGAGAGAAAAAATTAAAATTGTTTGATATTATTACAAATCTTATCAACTTAAATAAGTTCTCCGTGTCACATTTCTCATTTTAACTCTTATTTTATATTTCTCTGCTAATTAAACATGCCTGTGAAAATAAAACAAAAGACACTCGTGTAAACATACTAACTATAATACAAAGGAATGATATACTTTTAATACTAACTTTTCATTAGTATAATTTATACTATATTATAGTATTAATATAATTTACATTATGTTATAACATGATAGAGTTCAAATGTACTGCATGTAGACAAAAAAGTGATATTAGTTAGTTGGACTTAATAGAATGGATGTCATTAATTGACATGTAGACACAATTCGTCCATGTTATTAAGAAAGAATAAAAAAATAATTTGAGAATTGGCATATGACCTCATATATCAACCAATTGTATAAATCAATATCAATATCAATTAATACAAATAATATATATAAATTTTTTAAAAAAATAAAAATATGAGGATTACATAAAAGATTTTTTTCATCTTCTTTGTTAGTTAATTTTCATATGGGCTATTCTTGTACCAAAACTATAAACTTAGATGTTATAAACTAAAAAGGGAAAAAATTTAAAATCATTTGAAATTATGACAGACCTTATTAACATAAATAAGTTACTCCGTGTCTCATTTCTCATTCATTCTCTTATTTTATTTGTCTCTTCTTTATTAACTTATTAGTGGAAATAATACAAATACACTCATGTAAACATACTAGTTTTGTGTTAATATTAAAAGAAAATTAATATTTTCAAATTTTTCACACCTAATTTTAAATAAAGAAAGTTTTACTAGTGTCTTGTTTTTATTAAAAACAAAATTAATATATTTATATCTACTTACACATATGATTGAAATAAATAATATTTTTTTTATATTTATACATACCATACATATTAAAAAAAATGTACTTCATAAAATGTGGATCATAGGAGCATCTCTACTAACGTTTCTTCACAATTGCAAATTATATATATATATATATCTGTGTGTGTCTATATATATATATATATATATATATATATATATATATATATATATATATATATATATATATATATATATATATATATATATATATATATATATATATCAAGATAATAGTTGAATTTTATTATATTAAGCTGATTATTTAATATTAATCGCATTAGTAAATTTTATTAGGTTTGAAATACTAGATCATGGTAAAGTTCTTTGAATTTGTATATGTTTGATCTATTTATTTACAAATTGTAATAAAACCAATAAATTAATTTAATTTTCCGTTTACAAAACTTTATTAAAAGTTTAACACTAACTATAATACACATGAATGATCTACTTTTAATACTAACTTTCCATTAGTATAATTTATACTATATTATAGCATTAATATAATTTACATTATGCAATAACATGATAGAGTTCAAATGTACTGTATGTACAAAATAATAAATTGGGATACCCTTTTTGACAAAAAAGTGATATTAGTTAGTTGGACTTAATAGAATGGATGTTATTAATTGACATGTAGACACAATTCGTCCATATTATTTAGCAAGAATGAAAAAAGAATTTGAGAATTGACATATGACCTCATATATCAACCAATTGTATAAATCAATATCAATATCAATTTATAGACCATATATATAAATCTTTTGCATTTTTCTTTTAGTTACTTCTCACGTGGGCTATTCTTCTACCCAGACCATAAACTTAGAATTTCATAACTAAATAGAGAGAAAAAATTAAAATTGTTTGATATTATTACAAATCTTATCAACTTAAATAAGTTCTCCGTGTCACATTTCTCATTTTAACTCTTATTTTATATTTCTCTGCTAATTAAACATGCCTGTGAAAATAAAACAAAAGACACTCGTGTAAACATACTAACTATAATACAAAGGAATGATATACTTTTAATACTAACTTTTCATTAGTATAATTTATACTATATTATAGTATTAATATAATTTACATTATGTTATAACATGATAGAGTTCAAATGTACTGCATGTAGACAAAAAAGTGATATTAGTTAGTTGGACTTAATAGAATGGATGTCATTAATTGACATGTAGACACAATTCGTCCATGTTATTAAGAAAGAATAAAAAAATAATTTGAGAATTGGCATATGACCTCATATATCAACCAATTGTATAAATCAATATCAATATCAATTAATACAAATAATATATATAAATTTTTTAAAAAAATAAAAATATGAGGATTACATAAAAGATTTTTTTCATCTTCTTTGTTAGTTAATTTTCATATGGGCTATTCTTGTACCAAAACTATAAACTTAGATGTTATAAACTAAAAAGGGAAAAAATTTAAAATCATTTGAAATTATGACAGACCTTATTAACATAAATAAGTTACTCCGTGTCTCATTTCTCATTCATTCTCTTATTTTATTTGTCTCTTCTTTATTAACTTATTAGTGGAAATAATACAAATACACTCATGTAAACATACTAGTTTTGTGTTAATATTAAAAGAAAATTAATATTTTCAAATTTTTCACACCTAATTTTAAATAAAGAAAGTTTTACTAGTGTCTTGTTTTTATTAAAAACAAAATTAATATATTTATATCTACTTACACATATGATTGAAATAAATAATATTTTTTTTATATTTATACATACCATACATATTAAAAAAAATGTACTTCATAAAATGTGGATCATAGGAGCATCTCTACTAACGTTTCTTCACAATTGCAAATTATATATATATATATATATCTGTGTGTGTCTATATATATATATATATATATATATATATATATATATATATATATATATATATATATATATATATATATATATATATATATATATATATATATATATATATATATATATATATCAAGATAATAGTTGAATTTTATTATATTAAGCTGATTATTTAATATTAATCGCATTAGTAAATTTTATTAGGTTTGAAATACTAGATCATGGTAAAGTTCTTTGAATTTGTATATGTTTGATCTATTTATTTACAAATTGTAATAAAACCAATAAATTAATTTAATTTTCCGTTTACAAAACTTTTTTAAAAGTTTAACACTAACTATAATACACATGAATGATCTACTTTTAATACTAACTTTCCATTAGTATAATTTATACTATATTATAGCATTAATATAATTTACATTATGCAATAACATGATAGAGTTCAAATGTACTGTATGTACAAAATAATAAATTGGGATACCCTTTTTGACAAAAAAGTGATATTAGTTAGTTGGACTTAATAGAATGGATGTTATTAATTGACATGTAGACACAATTCGTCCATATTATTTAGCAAGAATGAAAAAAGAATTTGAGAATTGACATATGACCTCATATATCAACCAATTGTATAAATCAATATCAATATCAATTTATAGACCATATATATAAATCTTTTGCATTTTTCTTTTAGTTACTTCTCACGTGGGCTATTCTTCTACCCAGACCATAAACTTAGAATTTCATAACTAAATAGAGAGAAAAAATTAAAATTGTTTGATATTATTACAAATCTTATCAACTTAAATAAGTTCTCCGTGTCACATTTCTCATTTTAACTCTTATTTTATATTTCTCTGCTAATTAAACATGCCTGTGAAAATAAAACAAAAGACACTCGTGTAAACATACTAACTATAATACAAAGGAATGATATACTTTTAATACTAACTTTTCATTAGTATAATTTATACTATATTATAGTATTAATATAATTTACATTATGTTATAACATGATAGAGTTCAAATGTACTGCATGTAGACAAAAAAGTGATATTAGTTAGTTGGACTTAATAGAATGGATGTCATTAATTGACATGTAGACACAATTCGTCCATGTTATTAAGAAAGAATAAAAAAATAATTTGAGAATTGGCATATGACCTCATATATCAACCAATTGTATAAATCAATATCAATATCAATTAATACAAATAATATATATAAATTTTTTAAAAAAATAAAAATATGAGGATTACATAAAAGATTTTTTTCATCTTCTTTGTTAGTTAATTTTCATATGGGCTATTCTTGTACCAAAACTATAAACTTAGATGTTATAAACTAAAAAGGGAAAAAATTTAAAATCATTTGAAATTATGACAGACCTTATTAACATAAATAAGTTACTCCGTGTCTCATTTCTCATTCATTCTCTTATTTTATTTGTCTCTTCTTTATTAACATATTAGTGGAAATAATACAAATACACTCATGTAAACATACTAGTTTCGTGTTAATATTAAAAGAAAAATAATATTTTCAAATTTTTCACACCTAATTTTAAATAAAGAAAGTTTTACTAGTGTCTTGTTTTTATTAAAAACAAAATTAATATATTTATATCTACTTACACATATGATTGAAATAAATAATATTTTTTTTATATTTATACATACCATACATATTAAAAAAAATGTACTTCATAAAATGTGGATCATAGGAGCATCTCTACTAACGTTTCTTCACAATAGCAAATTATATATATATATATATATATATATATCTGTGTGTGTCTATATATATATATATATATATATATATATATATATATATATATATATATATATATATATATATATATATATATATATATATATATATATATATATATATATATATATATATATATATATATATATATATATATATATATATATATATATATATATATATATATATATATATATATATATATATATATATATATATATCAAGATAATAGTTGAATTTTATTATATTAAGCTGATTATTTAATATTAATCGCATTAGTAAATTTTATTAGGTTTGAAATACTAGATCATGGTAAAGTTCTTTGAATTTGTATATGTTTGATCTATTTATTTACAAATTGTAATAAAACCAATAAATTAATTTAATTTTCCGTTTACAAAAGTTTATTAAAAGTTTAACACTAACTATAATACACATGAATGATCTACTTTTAATACTAACTTTTCATTAGTATAATTTATACTATATTATAGCATTAATATAATTTACATTATGCAATAACATGATAGAGTTCAAATGTACTGTATGTACAAAATAATAAATTGGGATACCCTTTTTGACAAAAAAGTGATATTAGTTAGTTGGACTTAATAGAATGGATGTTATTAATTGACATGTAGACACAATTCGTCCATATTATTTAGCAAGAATGAAAAAAGAATTTGAGAATTGACATATGACCTCATATATCAACCAATTGTATAAATCAATATCAATATCAATTTATAGACCATATATATAAATCTTTTGCATTTTTCTTTTAGTTACTTCTCACGTGGGCTATTCTTCTACCCAGACCATAAACTTAGAATTTCATAACTAAATAGAGAGAAAAAATTAAAATTGTTTGATATTATTACAAATCTTATCAACTTAAATAAGTTCTCCGTGTCACATTTCTCATTTTAACTCTTATTTTATATTTCTCTGCTAATTAAACATGCCTGTGAAAATAAAACAAAAGACACTCGTGTAAACATACTAACTATAATACAAAGGAATGATATACTTTTAATACTAACTTTTCATTAGTATAATTTATACTATATTATAGTATTAATATAATTTACATTATGTTATAACATGATAGAGTTCAAATGTACTGCATGTAGAAAAAAAGTGATATTAGTTAGTTGGACTTAATAGAATGGATGTCATTAATTGACATGTAGACACAATTCGTCCATGTTATTAATAAAGAATAAAAAAATAATTTGAGAATTGGCATATGACCTCATATATCAACCAATTGTATAAATCAATATCAATATCAATTAATACAAATAATATATATAAATTTTTTAAAAAAATAAAAATATGAGGATTACATAAAAGATTTTTTTCATCTTCTTTGTTAGTTAATTTTCATATGGGCTATTCTTGTACCAAAACTATAAACTTAGATGTTATAAACTAAAAAGGGAAAAAATTTAAAATCATTTGAAATTATGACAGACCTTATTAACATAAATAAGTTACTCCGTGTCTCATTTCTCATTCATTCTCTTATTTTATTTGTCTCTTCTTTATTAACTTATTAGTGGAAATGATACAAATACACTCATGTAAACATACTAGTTTCGTGTTAATATTAAAAGAAAATTAATATTTTCAAATTTTTCACACCTAATTTTAAATAAAGAAAGTTTTACTAGTGTCTTGTTTTTATTAAAAACAAAATTAATATATTTATATCTACTTACACATATGATTGAAATAAATAATATTTTTTTTATATTAATACATACCATACATATTAAAAAAAATGTACTTCATAAAATGTGGATCATAGGAGCATCTCTACTAACGTTTCTTCACAATTGCAAATTATATATATATATATATATATCTGTGTGTGTCTATATATATATATATATATATATATATATATATATATATATATATATATATATATATATATATATATATATATATATATATATATATATATATATATATATATATATATATATATATATATATATATATATATATATATATATATATATCAAGATAATAGTTGAATTTTATTATATTAAGATGATTATTTAATATTAATCGCATTAGTAAATTTTATTAGGTTTGAAATACTAGATCATGGTAAAGTTCTTTGAATTTGTATATGTTTGATCTATTTATTTACAAATTGTAATAAAACAAATAAATTAATTTAATTTTCCGTTTACAAAACTTTATTAAAATTTTAACACTAACTATAATACACAGGAATGATCTACTTTTAATACTAACTTTTCATTAGTATAATTTATACTATGTTATAACATTAATATAATTTACATTATGCTATAACATGATAGAGTTCAAATGTATTGTATGTACAAAATAATAAATTGGGATACCCTTTTGACAAAAAAGTGATATTAGTTAGTTGGACTTAATAGAATGGATGTCATTAATTGACATGTAGACACAATTCGTCCATATTATTTAGCAAGAATGAAAAAAGAATTTGAGAATTGACATATGACCTCATATATCAACCAATTGTATAAATCAATATCAATATCAATTTATAGACCATATATATAAATCTTTTGCATTTTTCTTTTAGTTACTTCTCACGTGGGCTATTCTTCGACCCAGACCATCAACTTAGAATTTCATAACTAAATAGAGAAAAAAAATTAAAATTGTTTGATATTATTACAAATCTTATCAACTTAAATAAGTTCTCCATGTCACATTTCTCATTTTAACTCTTATTTTATATTTCTCTGCTAATTAAACATGCCTGTGAAAATAAAACAAAAGACACTCGTGTAAACATACTAACTATAATATATAGGAATGATATACTTTTAATACTAACTTTTCATTAGTATAATTTATACTATATTATAGTATTAATATAATTTACATTATATTATAACATGATAGAGTTCAAATGTACTGCATGTAGACAAAAAAGTGATATTAGTTAGTTGGACTTAATAGAATGGATGTCATTAATTGACATGTAGACACAATTCGTCCATGTTATTCAGAAAGAATAAAAAAATAATTTGAGAATTGGCATATGTCCTCATATATCAACCAATTGTATAAATCAATATCAATATCAATTAATACAAATAATATATATAAATTTTTTAAAAAATAAAAATATGAGGATCACATAAAAGATTTTTTTCATCTTCTTTGTTAGTTAATTTTCATATGGGCTGTTCTTGTACCAAAACTATAAACTTAGATGTTATAAACTAAAAAGGGAAAAAATTTAAAATCATTTGAAATTATGACAGACCTTATTAACATAAATAAGTTACTTCGTGTCTCATTTCTCATTCATTCTCTTATTTTATTTGTGTCTTCTTTATTAACATATTAGTGGAAATAATACAAATACACTCATGTAAACATACTAGTTTCGTGTTAATATTAAAACAAAATTAATATTTTTCTAATTTTTCACACCTAATTTTAAATAAAGAAAGTTTTACTAGTGTCTTGTTTTTATTAAAAACAAAATTAATATATTTATATCTACTTACACATATGTTTGAAATAAATAATATTTTTTTTATATTTATACATACCATACATATTAAAAAAAATGTACTTCATAAAATATGGATCATAGGAGCATCTCTACTAACGTTTCTTCACAATTGCAAATTATATATATATATATATATATATATATATATATATATATATATATATATATATATATATATATATATATATATATATATATATATATATATATATATATATATATATATATATATATATATATATATATATATATATATATATATATATATATATATATATATATATATATATATATATATATATATATATATATGATCAAGATAATAGTTGAATTTTATTATATTAAGCTGATTATTTAATATTAATCGCATTTGTAAATTTTATTAGGTTTGAAATACTAGATCATGGTAAAGTTCTTTGAATTTGTATATGTTTGATCTATTTATTTACAAATTGTAATAAAACCAATAAATTAATTTAATTTTCCGTTTACAAAACATTATTGAAAGTTTAACAATAACTATAATACACATGAATGATCTACTTTTAATACTAACTTTTCATTAGTATAATTTATACTATATTATAGCATTAATATAATTTACATTATGCTATAACATGATAGAGTTCAAATGTACTGTATGTACAAAATAATAAATTGGGATAACCTTTTGACAAAAAAGTGATATTAGTTAGTTGGACTTAATAGAATGGATGTCATTAATTGACATGTAGACACAATTCTTCCATATTATTTGGCAAGAATGAAAAAAGAATTTGAGAATTGACATATGACCTCATATATCAACCAATTGTATAAATCAATATCAATATCAATTTATAGACCATATATATAAATTTTTTGCATTTTTCTTTTAGTTACTTCTCACGTGGGCTATTCTTCTACCCAGACCATAAACTTAGAATTTCGTAACTAAATAGAGAAAAAAAATTAAAATTGTTTGATATTATTACAAATCTTATCAACTTGAATAAGTTCTCCGTGTCACATTTCTCATTTTAACTCTTATTTTATATTTCTCTGCTAATTAAACATGCCTGTGAAAATAAAACAAAAGATACTCGTGTAAACATACTAACTATAATACATAGGAATGATATACTTTTAATACTAACTTTTCATTAGTATAATTTATACTATATTATAGTATTAATATAATTTACATTATATTATAACATGATAGAGTTCAAATGTACTGCATGTAGACAAAAAAATGATATTAGTTAGTTGGACTTAATAGAATGGATGTCATTAATTGACATGTAGACACAATTCGTCCATGTTATTAAGAAAGAATAAAAAAATAATTTGAGAATTGGCATATGACCTCATATATCAACCAATTGTATAAATCAATATCAATATCAATTAATACAAATAATATATATAAATTTTTAAAAAAAATAAAAATATGAGGATTACATAAAAGATTTTTTTCATCTTCTTTGTTAGTTAATTTTCATATGGGCTATTCTTGTACCAAAACTATAAACTTAGATGTTATAAACTAAAAAGGGAAAAAATTTAAAATCATTTGAAATTATGACAGACCTTATTAACATAAATAAGTTACTCCGTGTCTCATTTCTCATTCATTCTCTTATTTTATTTGTCTCTTCTTTATTAACATATTAGTGGAAATAATACAAATACACTCATGTAAACATACTAGTTTCGTGTTAATATTAAAAGAAAATTAATATTTTCAAATTTTTCACACCTAATTTTAAATAAAGAAAGTTTTACTAGTGTCTTGTTTTTATTAAAAACAAAATTAATATATTTATATCTACTTACACATATGATTGAAATAAATAATATTTTTTTTATATTTATACATACCATACATATTAAAAAAAATGTACTTCATAAAATGTGGATCATAGGAGCATCTCTACTAACGTTTCTTCACAATTGCAAATTATATATATATATATATCTGTGTGTGTCTATATATATATATATATATATATATATATATATATATATATATATATATATATATATATATATATATATATATATATATATATATATATATATATATATATATATATATATATATATATATATATATATATATATATATATATATATATATATATATATATCAAGATAATAGTTGAATTTTATTATATTAAGATGATTATTTAATATTAATCGCATTAGTAAATTTTATTAGGTTTGAAATACTAGATCATGGTAAAGTTCTTTGAATTTGTATATGTTTGATCTATTTATTTACAAATTGTAATAAAACAAATAAATTAATTTAATTTTCCGTTTACAAAACTTTATTAAAATTTTAACACTAACTATAATACACAGGAATGATCTACTTTTAATACTAACTTTTCATTAGTATAATTTATACTATGTTATAACATTAATATAATTTACATTATGCTATAACATGATAGAGTTCAAATGTATTGTATGTACAAAATAATAAATTGGGATACCCTTTTGACAAAAAAGTGATATTAGTTAGTTGGACTTAATAGAATGGATGTCATTAATTGACATGTAGACACAATTCGTCCATATTATTTAGCAAGAATGAAAAAAGAATTTGAGAATTGACATATGACCTCATATATCAACCAATTGTATAAATCAATATCAATATCAATTTATAGACCATATATATAAATCTTTTGCATTTTTCTTTTAGTTACTTCTCACGTGGGCTATTCTTCGACCCAGACCATCAACTTAGAATTTCATAACTAAATAGAGAAAAAAAATTAAAATTGTTTGATATTATTACAAATCTTATCAACTTAAATAAGTTCTCCATGTCACATTTCTCATTTTAACTCTTATTTTATATTTCTCTGCTAATTAAACATGCCTGTGAAAATAAAACAAAAGACACTCGTGTAAACATACTAACTATAATATATAGGAATGATATACTTTTAATACTAACTTTTCATTAGTATAATTTATACTATATTATAGTATTAATATAATTTACATTATATTATAACATGATAGAGTTCAAATGTACTGCATGTAGACAAAAAAGTGATATTAGTTAGTTGGACTTAATAGAATGGATGTCATTAATTGACATGTAGACACAATTCGTCCATGTTATTCAGAAAGAATAAAAAAATAATTTGAGAATTGGCATATGTCCTCATATATCAACCAATTGTATAAATCAATATCAATATCAATTAATACAAATAATATATATAAATTTTTTAAAAAATAAAAATATGAGGATCACATAAAAGATTTTTTTCATCTTCTTTGTTAGTTAATTTTCATATGGGCTGTTCTTGTACCAAAACTATAAACTTAGATGTTATAAACTAAAAAGGGAAAAAATTTAAAATCATTTGAAATTATGACAGACCTTATTAACATAAATAAGTTACTTCGTGTCTCATTTCTCATTCATTCTCTTATTTTATTTGTGTCTTCTTTATTAACATATTAGTGGAAATAATACAAATACACTCATGTAAACATACTAGTTTCGTGTTAATATTAAAACAAAATTAATATTTTTCTAATTTTTCACACCTAATTTTAAATAAAGAAAGTTTTACTAGTGTCTTGTTTTTATTAAAAACAAAATTAATATATTTATATCTACTTACACATATGTTTGAAATAAATAATATTTTTTTTATATTTATACATACCATACATATTAAAAAAAATGTACTTCATAAAATATGGATCATAGGAGCATCTCTACTAACGTTTCTTCACAATTGCAAATTATATATATATATATATATATATATATATATATATATATATATATATATATATATATATATATATATATATATATATATATATATATATATATATATATATATATATATATATATATATATATATATATATATATATATATATATATATATATATATATATATATATATATATATATATATATATATATATATATATATATGATCAAGATAATAGTTGAATTTTATTATATTAAGCTGATTATTTAATATTAATCGCATTTGTAAATTTTATTAGGTTTGAAATACTAGATCATGGTAAAGTTCTTTGAATTTGTATATGTTTGATCTATTTATTTACAAATTGTAATAAAACCAATAAATTAATTTAATTTTCCGTTTACAAAACATTATTGAAAGTTTAACAATAACTATAATACACAGGAATGATCTACTTTTAATACTAACTTTTCATTAGTATAATTTATACTATATTATAGCATTAATATAATTTACATTATGCTATAACATGATAGAGTTCAAATGTACTGTATGTACAAAATAATAAATTGGGATAACCTTTTGACAAAAAAGTGATATTAGTTAGTTGGACTTAATAGAATGGATGTCATTAATTGACATGTAGACACAATTCTTCCATATTATTTGGCAAGAATGAAAAAAGAATTTGAGAATTGACATATGACCTCATATATCAACCAATTGTATAAATCAATATCAATATCAATTTATAGACCATATATATAAATTTTTTGCATTTTTCTTTTAGTTACTTCTCACGTGGGCTATTCTTCTACCCAGACCATAAACTTAGAATTTCGTAACTAAATAGAGAAAAAAAATTAAAATTGTTTGATATTATTACAAGTCTTATCAACTTGAATAAGTTCTCCGTGTCACATTTCTCATTTTAACTCTTATTTTATATTTCTCTGCTAATTAAACATGCCTGTGAAAATAAAACAAAAGATACTCGTGTAAACATACTAACTATAATACATAGGAATGATATACTTTTAATACTAACTTTTCATTAGTATAATTTATACTATATTATAGTATTAATATAATTTACATTATATTATAACATGATAGAGTTCAAATGTACTGCATGTAGACAAAAAAATGATATTAGTTAGTTGGACTTAATAGAATGGATGTCATTAATTGACATGTAGACACAATTCGTCCATGTTATTAAGAAAGAATAAAAAAATAATTTGAGAATTGGCATATGACCTCATATATCAACCAATTGTATAAATCAATATCAATATCAATTAATACAAATAATATATATAAATTTTTTAAAAAAATAAAAATATGAGGATTACATAAAAGATTTTTTTCATCTTCTTTGTTAGTTAATTTTCATATGGGCTATTCTTGTACCAAAACTATAAACTTAGATGTTATAAACTAAAAAGGGAAAAAATTTAAAATCATTTGAAATTATGACAGACCTTATTAACATAAATAAGTTACTCCGTGTCTCATTTCTCATTCATTCTCTTATTTTATTTGTCTCTTCTTTATTAACATATTAGTGGAAATAATACAAATACACTCATGTAAACATACTAGTTTCGTGTTAATATTAAAAGAAAATTAATATTTTCAAATTTTTCACACCTAATTTTAAATAAAGAAAGTTTTACTAGTGTCTTGTTTTTATTAAAAACAAAATTAATATATTTATATCTACTTACACATATGATTGAAATAAATAATATTTTTTTTATATTTATACATACCATACATATTAAAAAAAATGTACTTCATAAAATGTGGATCATAGGAGCATCTCTACTAACGTTTCTTCACAATTGCAAATTATATATATATATATATCTGTGTGTGTATATATATATATATATATATATATATATATATATATATATATATATATATATATATATATATATATATATATATATATATATATATATATATATATATATATCAAGATAATAGTTGAATTTTATTATATTAAGATGATTATTTAATATTAATCGCATTAGTAAATTTTATTAGGTTTGAAATACTAGATCATGGTAAAGTTCTTTGAATTTGTATATGTTTGATCTATTTATTTACAAATTGTAATAAAACAAATAAATTAATTTAATTTTCCGTTTACAAAACTTTATTAAAATTTTAACACTAACTATAATACACAGGAATGATCTACTTTTAATACTAACTTTTCATTAGTATAATTTATACTATGTTATAACATTAATATAATTTACATTATGCTATAACATGATAGAGTTCAAATGTATTGTATGTACAAAATAATAAATTGGGATACCCTTTTGACAAAAAAGTGATATTAGTTAGTTGGACTTAATAGAATGGATGTCATTAATTGACATGTAGACACAATTCGTCCAAATTATTTAGAAAGAATGAAAAAAGAATTTGAGAATTGACATATGACCTCATATATCAACCAATTGTATAAATCAATATCAATATCAATTTATAGACCATATATATAAATCTTTTGCATTTTTCTTTTAGTTACATCTCACGTGGGCTATTCTTCGACCCAGACCATCAACTTAGAATTTCATAACTAAATAGAGAAAAAAAATTAAAATTGTTTGATATTATTACAAATCTTATCAACTTAAATAAGTTCTCCATGTCACATTTCTCATTTTAACTCTTATTTTATATTTTTCTGCTAATTAAACATGCCTGTGAAAATAAAACAAAAGACACTCGTGTAAACATACTAACTATAATATATAGGAATGATATACTTTTAATACTAACTTTTCATTAGTATAATTTATACTATATTATAGTATTAATATAATTTACATTATATTATAACATGATAGAGTTCAAATGTACTGCATGTAGACAAAAAAGTGATATTAGTTAGTTGGACTTAATAGAATGGATGTCATTAATTGACATGTAGACACAATTCGTCCATGTTATTCAGAAAGAATAAAAAAATAATTTGAGAATTGGCATATGTCCTCATATATCAACCAATTGTATAAATCAATATCAATATCAATTAATACAAATAATATATATAAATTTTTTAAAAAATAAAAATATGAGGATCACATAAAAGATTTTTTTCATCTTCTTTGTTAGTTAATTTTCATATGGGCTGTTCTTGTACCAAAACTATAAACTTAGATGTTATAAACTAAAAAGGGAAAAAATTTAAAATCATTTGAAATTATGACAGACCTTATTAACATAAATAAGTTACTCCGTGTCTCATTTCTCATTCATTCTCTTATTTTATTTGTGTCTTCTTTATTAACATATTAGTGGAAATAATACAAATACACTCATGTAAACATACTAGTTTCGTGTTAATATTAAAACAAAATTAATATTTTTCTAATTTTTCACTCCTAATTTTAAATAAAGAAAGTTTTACTAGTGTCTTGTTTTTATTAAAAACAAAATTAATATATTTATATCTACTTACACATATGTTTGAAATAAATAATATTTTTTTTATATTTATACATACCATACATATTAAAAAAAATGTACTTCATAAAATATGGATCATAGGAGCATCTCTACTAACGTTTCTTCACAATTGCAAATTATATATATATATATATATATATATATATATATATATATATATATATATATATATATATATATATATATATATATATATATATATATATATATATATATATATATATATATATATATATATATATATATATATGATCAAGATAATAGTTGAATTTTATTATATTAAGCTGATTATTTAATATTAATCGCATTTGTAAATTTTATTAGGTTTGAAATACTAGATCATGGTAAAGTTCTTTGAATTTGTATATGTTTGATCTATTTATTTACAAATTGTAATAAAACCAATAAATTAATTTAATTTTCCGTTTACAAAACATTATTGAAAGTTTAACAATAACTATAATACACAGGAATGATCTACTTTTAATACTAACTTTTCATTAGTATAATTTATACTATATTATAGCATTAATATAATTTACATTATGCTATAACATGATAGAGTTCAAATGTACTGTATGTACAAAATAATAAATTGGGATAACCTTTTGACAAAAAAGTGATATTAGTTAGTTGGACTTAATAGAATGGATGTCATTAATTGACATGTAGACACAATTCTTCCATATTATTTGGCAAGAATGAAAAAAGAATTTGAGAATTGACATATGACCTCATATATCAACCAATTGTATAAATCAATATCAATATCAATTTATAGACCATATATATAAATTTTTTGCATTTTTCTTTTAGTTACTTCTCACGTGGGCTATTCTTCTACCCAGACCATAAACTTAGAATTTCGTAACTAAATAGAGAAAAAAAATTAAAATTGTTTGATATTATTACAAATCTTATCAACTTGAATAAGTTCTCCGTGTCACATTTCTCATTTTAACTCTTATTTTATATTTCTCTGCTAATTAAACATGCCTGTGAAAATAAAACAAAAGATACTCGTGTAAACATACTAACTATAATACATAGGAATGATATACTTTTAATACTAACTTTTCATTAGTATAATTTATACTATATTATAGTATTAATATAATTTACATTATATTATAACATGATAGAGTTCAAATGTACTGCATGTAGACAAAAAAATGATATTAGTTAGTTGGACTTAATAGAATGGATGTCATTAATTGACATGTAGACACAATTCGTCCATGTTATTCAGAAAGAATAAAAAAATAATTTGAGAATTGGCATATGACCTCATATATCAACCAATTGTATAAATCAATATCAATATCAATTAATACAAATAATATATATAAATTTTTTAAAAAATAAAAATATGAGGATCACATAAAAGATTTTTTTCATCTTCTTTGTTAGTTAATTTTCATATGGGCTGTTCTTGTACCAAAACTATAAACTTAGATGTTATAAACTAAAAAGGGAAAAAATTTAAAATCATTTGAAATTATGACAGACCTTATTAACATAAATAAGTTACTCCGTGTCTCATTTCTCATTCATTCTCTTATTTTATTTGTCTCTTCTTTATTAACATATTAGTGGAAATAATACAAATACACTCATGTAAACATACTAGTTTCGTGTTAATATTAAAACAAAATTAATATTTTTCTAATTTTTCACACCTAATTTTAAATAAAGAAAGTTTTACTAGTGTCTTGTTTTTATTAAAAACAAAATTAATATATTTATATCTACTTACACATATGTTTGAAATAAATAATATTTTTTTTATATTTATACATACCATACATATTAAAAAAAATGTACTTCATAAAATGTGGATCATAGGAGCATCTCTACTAACGTTTCTTCACAATTGCAAATTATATATATATATATATATATATATATATATATATATATATATATATATATATATATATATATATATATATATATATATATATATATATATATATATATATATATATATATATATATATATATATATATATATATGATCAAGATAATAGTTGAATTTTATTATATTAAGCTGATTATTTAATATTAATCGCATTAGTAAATTTTATTAGGTTTGAAATACTAGATCATGGTAAAGTTCTTTGAATTTGTATATGTTTGATCTATTTATTTACAAATTGTAATAAAACCAATAAATTAATTTAATTTTCCGTTTACAAAACTTTATTAAAAGTTTAACAATAACTATAATACACAGGAATGATCTACTTTTAATACTAACTTTTCATTAGTATAATTTATACTATATTATAGCATTAATATAATTTACATTATGCTATAACATGATAGAGTTCAAATGTACTGTATGTACAAAATAATAAATTGGGATAACCTTTTGACAAAAAAGTGATATTAGTTAGTTGGACTTAATAGATTGGATGTCATTAATTGACATGTAGACACAATTCGTCCATATTATTTAGCAAGAATGAAAAAAGAATTTGAGAATTGACATATGACCTCATATATCAACTAATTGTATAAATCAATATCAATATCAATTTATAGACCATATATATAAATTTTTTGCATTTTTCTTTTAGTTACTTCTCACGTGGACTATTCTTCTACCCAGACCATAAACTTAGAATTTCATAACTAAATAGAGAAAAAAAATTAAAATTGTTTCATATTATTACAAATCTTATCAACTTAAATAAGTTCTCCGTGTCACATTTCTCATTTTAACTCTTTTTTTTTTATTTCTCTGCTAATTAAACATGCCTGTGAAAATAAAACAAAAGACACTCATGTAAACATACTAACTATAATACATAGGAATGATATAATTTTAATACTAACTTTTCATTAGTATAATTTATACTATATTATAGTATTAATATAATTTATATTATGTTATAACATGATAGAGTTCAAATGTACTGCATGTAGACAAAAAAGTGATATTAGTTAGTTGGACTTAATAGAATGGATGTCATTAATTGACATGTAGACACAATTCGTCCATGTTATTCAGAAAGAATAAAAAAATAATTTGAGAATTGGCATATGACCTCATATATCAACCAATTGTATAAATCAATGTCAATATCAATTAATACAAATAATATATATAAATTTTTTAAAAAATAAAAATATGAGGATCACATAAAATATTTTTTTCATCTTCTTTGTTAGTTAATTTTCATATGGGCTGTTCTTGTACCAAAACTATAAACTTAGATGTTATAAATTAAAAACGGAAAAAATTTAAAATCATTTGAAATTATGACAGACCTTATTAACATAAATAAGTTACTCCGTGTCTCATTTCTCATTCATTCTCTTATTTTATTTGTCTCTTCTTTATTAACATATTAGTGGAAATAATACAAAGACACTCATGTAAACATACTAGTTTCGTGTTAATATTAAAACAAAATTAATATTTTTCTGATTTTTCACACCTAATTTTAAATAAAGAAAGTTTTACTAGTGTCTTGTTTCTATTAAAAACAAAATTAATATATTTATATCTACTTACACATATGTTTGAAATAAATAATATTTTTTTTATATTTATACATACCATACATATTAAAAAAAATGTACTTCATAAAACGTAGATCATCGGAGTATCTCTACTAACGTTTCTTCATAATTGCAAATTATATATATATATATATATATATATATATATATATATATATATATATATATATATATATATATATATATATATATATATATATATATATATATATATATATATATATATATATATATATATATATATATATATATATATATATTTATATATATATATATATATATATATATATATATATATATATTTATATATATATATATATATATATATATATATATATATATATATATATATATATATATATATATATATATATATATATATCTGATCAAGATAATAGTTGAATTTTATTATATTAAGCTGATTATTTAATATTAATCGCATTAGTAAATTTTATTAGGTTTGAAATAATAGATCATGGTAAAGTTATTTGAATTTGTATATGTTTGATCTATTTATTTACAAATTGTAATAAAACAATTAAATTAATTTAATTTTCCGTTTACAAAACTTTATTAAAAGTTTAACACAAACTATAATACACAGGAATGATCTACTTTTAATACTAACTTTTCATTAGTATAATTTATACTATATTATAGCATTAATATAATTTACATTATACTATAACATGATAGAGTTCAAATGTACTGTATGTACAAAATAATAAATTCGGATACCCTTTTGACAAAAAAGTGATATTAGTTAGTTGGACTTAATAGAATGGATGTCATTAATTGACATGTAGACACAATTCGTCCATATTATTTAGCAAGAATGAAAAAAGAATTTGAGAATTGACATATGACCTCATATATCAACCAATTGTATAAATCAATATCAATATCAATTTATAGACCATATATATAAATCTATTGCATTTTTCTTTTAGTTACTTCTCACGTGGGCTATTCTTCTACCCAGACCATAAACTTAGAATTTCATAACTAAATAGAGAAAAAAAATTAAAATTGTTTGATATTATTACAAATCTTATCAACTTAAATAAGTTCTCGGTGTCACATTTCTCATTTTAACTCTTATTTTATATTTCTCTGCTAATTAAACATGCCTGTGAAAATAAAACAAAAGACACTCGTGTAAACATACTAACTATAATACATAGGAATGATATACTTTTAATACTAACTTTTCATTAGTATAATTTATACTATATTATAGTATTAATATAATTTACATTATATTATAACATGATAGAGTTCAAATGTACTGCATGTAGACAAAAAAGTGATATTAGTTAGTTGGACTTAATAGAATGGATGTCATTAATTGACATGTAGACACAATTCGTCCATGTTATTCAGAAAGAATTAAAAAATAATTTGAGAATTGGCATATGACCTCATATATCAACCAATTGTATAAATCAATATCAATATCAATTAATACAAATAATATATATAAATTTTTTAAAAAATAAAAATATGAGGATCACATAAAAGATTTTTTTCATCTTCTTTGTTAGTTAGTTTTCATATGAGAAAGGGAAAATTAGTCGTCAGTGGGAAAGTCTTGATCGCACAGCAGCGAGAGAACAGAGAACTTAGTCGTTAGTGTGCTCGCTAGCATGTCGCATCCTATGCCTACATATTATCGTCTGGTACGAGAAATCAGAGCAGTTGTAGTTCAGCCAACTACAGCAAAAAGGGAAAAGGGAGCTCGCTAGGATATCGCATCCTATGCCTACGTACTCTCGTCTGGTACGAGAGATCAGAGCAAACGTAGTTCGACGCACGAAAAGCAAGTCTCGATTTCACAGGGGCAAGAGAAGGGGTCTCAATCGCCTGAATGCGAGAGGAAAGGGTTTCAATCGCACGGGGGCGAGAACAAAGAGGAAGCAGGCATACGCCCAAACGGGAAGGAACTCGGGACACACACGCAAGAACCTAACGCGTAGGAGCGAACGTGTCATATGTCACCCAAATGGTACCATACTAAACACTCTAAACGATCGAGGGGAGACCGCTCGATTGTCATTTCCCACGTATCTAACGCCACAGCTCACAACACTCGACGGTTACACGAAAACTCGAATAGGAAAGATGATGTCGAACGAAGCGGCTCCGTTGGCTCTTAACATGCGCGCAAGCTCCATTCCAATCTTCTCCTCTCTGGGTCCTTGATGATGACGCTCGAATTAGAACTAATGTAACGCTTAGACCGTCATGGTTCAACTTATACGAGAAATCGAACTCTGATAGGTAGCGTATTGATATCCGTGTCAAAGACAAGATAGAGAAATGATACTGACAATCATTCTCCAATTGAATCACGTCACACGGCCAGCCAAAAATAAAATCAGATATAAAATCGGATAAGAAAGAAATAAGGAGAGAAATCTAACGACAAATGGAAATAATATGCTACTCCTAAAAAACGGCAATTAATTTCTACTAGAAAATATTCTAAAGAAATACAAGGAAATGCATACAGAAAATAGAATAAAATCCTATGCACAATATTCTATAATTTGCTATAAAGAAAATAGAATGAAAAATTCTATACTAAAATTTCTATAATATCCTATAAGAAAAATAGAATATAAATTCTAAAAAATATAAAAATCTATATTAAAAAGGTAATAATATTCTAAACTATGACTATAATCCCTAAAAGAAAATAGAAAAATAAAAACTACAATTATTACAATCAAACATCCACTACAAGAGAAATCAAAAAATGTAAAGGGAATGGGTACAACCTGAAAACAGGGGTGTAAGCTTAAAAGAAACCCACTGGGCCCAGCCCACAATACAATAACCAAAAACACATAAAAAACACAAGGGGAAAACTGGGGGGTGTATTGGTGAAACGGAGGTGTAAATGGAAAAACGTTTGTTGTTATTGGGCCCAGCCCATCCGTAACAAAAATAGTAAGGAAAGGGGATGTGTAAACAAGCGAAATGGAGGGTGTGAGTCCAACAAACAACACTGAAACAATTGGGCCCAAGGCCCAACGTCTCAAGTCCACGAGGTTTTTCCTCTCCTTCGTCCAAACTCCATTCTAAAACCCTAGTCTTCTCCTCCCTCAATCTGCCGCCGTTACCTCCGACCTTAACCAAACCTCATCAATCCAGTTCAGCTCCTTCGCCTAAGTTAAACACCACACAATCTGTTCATCTTGAAATCGAACTAACCAAAATCAAAATACCAGTTACCTCCAGAAGCTCGTGTGAATCGTAGACCTGTTAGTGAAGAGTTGATTCTTAAGGAGTTCGTTTGAAATTCTGAGGAGTTGGTTTGAAGGTCTATGGATGCATGCTGATGATGAAGGTATGCTAAAGGTTGTTCAGAGACGATGGAGTTCGTACAACCTTCTAGAAGCTTCTTGAGGAATGGACGATGACGGTTGAGTATTTTCTGTTGGAGATCTAAAACCAGATGAACACGAGCTGAAGACTCGATGCACGTTTGAAGGCTCGACGAGTTCGTTGATGATCTTGCTCGCGACTTGAATCATGGATCCAGATCTGAAGCTTGTGAAGCTTCGTTGAAGTTAATGAAGATTCTGGAATGGTCGTTCAAGAACATGGCTGGAAAGCAGATGAACGAAGGTGATGAAGAAAACTGAATAACGAAGAAACCGTTACCGGAACATTGTTGAGCAGTTGAAGATCTTGATCCCTTGATGAATTTGATGACGTTTTCTAGAAAAAAATGGTGATGGACGAAGATCTTGAAAAAGATCTGAGGAAGATATAATGAAAACCTATGAGCATATTTCTAGATAATTCTCTGAAGAACTTGATCGAAGGTGATGAAGATCGGAAGGGATCTGGAAACTGTTTGAAGATTGAAGAGCATGCTTGATGGAGTTTTGGATTTTTTGGAAAATGATTGGTGCAGATTTCTGGGGAAATAATGAACATCGTTGAAGGTTGTTGAAGAACATGGTGGATCTGAAAATTTGGTGAAGTTTCCGGCGAGGAGTTGGATGAAGATTCAGTTCTCCGGTGACGGTTGTGGATTCCGGCGACAGTTACAGGGTTACTTTGATTTTTCCGGCGACTGCCTCTGGCGGTTTGCATGCCGGCTGGTGAGGGGTGAAGGAGGTGGGACGCGTGGCACTATGCATGCAGAGGGAGAGTGGGGACGTGCCACGTGCAAGAGTGAGGTGTCAGCGAAGTGTGATGTGTCCTGGAGAGAGAGAGAGAACATGTGTGCTATTTATATGGTGACACGTGGCAGCATGAATTTGGGCCTCCAAAATGGCCACCTAGCCCACTAGACCTGATCAACACATGATTAATCTGACTCAATTTAAAGATCCAATTAAAACTCAATTAAATAAACTGATGCAAGTAATTCTGCTAATTAAATGCAACTAAGATGATTAAAGCGGACAATTAAAGCTAATTAAAAACCAAACGACAATTAAGACTTCCTAATTAAGAAATGCTAATTAAACTAACTAAAAATGATTAATATCCCATAAGAGATGATTAATCTAAAAAAAAGATTAATATCCTAACTAATATCTAATTAATCCTAAAAAGAAATTAAATCTATAAAATTTCTATTAAAAAGAATTACATCTAAAAATTCATTTAAGATCTATTAAAATCTAAGCAAGCCAATTAATATCTAACAAGAAATTACTCTGTTAATTTCTAAACCAATAAAAAATAGAAAAAAAACTATTAAACCTATTTAAATCTATTTAAAAAACTCTAGAAAAAAGAATTATCCTATTAAAACTATTTAAAAATTCTAGAAAATAAGGAAAAAAAATCTAAAAATGCAATAGAACCAATTAAATCAATTAGAAAAAAAAAGATGCGCGAATACAACGAAATAAACGATAAAAACCGGGCTCCGAAATGTTCTCAAAAACAACAGCAAGAGCTGAAAATACCGGGAAGAGCACAGGAGAGGGCTGTAATCCCGATAAAGTCAATCTGACTGAAAAAGTGCAATGCATGCGGTATGCAGATGCGAAATGAAATGAGTCGAAACATAAGCCAAATACAGGAATTGGTTGGTCAAATTTTAGGGTGCAACAGATATATATATATATATATATATATATATATATATATATATATATATATATATATATATATATATATATATATATATATATATATATATATATATATATATATATATATATATATATATATATATATATATATATATATATATATATATATATATATATATATATATATATATATATATATATATATATATATATATAAAGATTTTTACTTGACCTGAAATATAAAATATATATATATATTCAATATATTTTGGAATATGTAAATGAGATAAAGATAATAGTTAAATTTTATTATATTAAGCTGATTATTTAATATTAATCGCATTAGTAAATTTTATTAAGTTTGAAATACTAGATCATGGTAAAGTTATTTCAATTTGTATATGTTTGATCTATTTATTTACAAATTGTAATAAAACCAATAAATTAATTTAATTTTCCGTTTACAAAACTTTATTAAAAGTTTAACACTAACTATAATACACAGGAATGATCTACTTTTAATACTAACTTTTCATTAGTATAATTTATACTATATTATAGCATTAATATAATTTACATTATGCTATAACATGATAGAGTTCAAATGTACTGTATGTACAAAATAATAAATTGGGATACCCTTTTGACAAAAAAGTGATATTAGTTAGTTTTACTCAATAGAATGGATGTCATTAATTGACATGTAGACACAATTCGTCCATATTATTTAGCAAGAATGAAAAAAGAATTTGAGAATTGACATATGACCTCATATATCAACCAATTGTATAAATCAATATCAATATCAATTTATAGACCATATATAAATCTTTTGCATTTTTCTTTTAGTTACTTCTCACGTGGGCTATTCTTCTACCCAGACCATAAACTTAGAATTTCATAACTAAATAGACAAAAAAAATTAAAATTGTTTGATATTATTACAAATCTTATCAACTTAAATAAGTTCTCCGTGCTAATTAAACATGCCTGTGAAAATAAAACAAAAGACACTCGTGTAAACATACTAACTATAATACATAGGAATGATATACTTTTAATACTAACTTTTCATTAGTATAATTTATACTATATTATATTATTAATATAATTTACATTATGTTATAACATGATAGAGTTCAAATGTACTGCATGTAGACAAAAAAGTGATATTAGTTAGTTGGACTTAATAGAATGGAAGTCATTAATTGACATTTAGACACAATTCGTCCATGTTATTCAGAAAGAATAAAAAAATAATTTGAGAATTGACATATGACCTCATATATCAATCAATTGTATAAATCAATATCAATATCAATTAATACAAATAATATATATAAATTTTTTAAAAAATAAAAATATGAGGATCACATAAAAGATTTTTTTCATCTTCTTTGTTAGTTAATTTTCATATGGGCTGTTCTTGTACCAAAACTATAAACTTAGATGTTATAAACTAAAAAGGGAAAAAATTTAAAATCATTTGAAATTATGACATACCTTATTAACATAAATAAGTTACTCCGTGTCTCATTTCTCATTCATTCTCTTATTTTAGTTGTCTCTTCTTTATTAACATATTAGTGGAAATAATACAAATACACTCATGTAAACATACTAGTTTCGCGTTAATATTAAAACAAAATTAATATTTTTCTGATTTTTCACACCTAATTTTAAATAAAGAAAGTTTTACTAGTGTCTTGTTTTTATTAAAAACAAAATTAATATATTTATATCTACTTACACATATGTTTGAAATAAATAATATTTTTTTTATATTTATACATACCATACATATTAAAAAAAATGTACTTCATAAAATGTGGATCATAGGAGCATCTCTACTAACGTTTCTTCACAATTGCAAATTATATATATATATATATATATATATATATCTGTGTGTGTCTATATATATATATATATATATATATATATATATATATATATATATATATATATATATATATATATATATATATATATATATATATATATATATATATATATATATATATATATATATATATATATATATATATATATATATATATATATATATATATATATATATATATATATATATATATATATATATATATATATATATATATATATATATATATATATATATATATATATATATATATATATATATATATATATATATATATATATATATATATATATATATATATATATATCAAGATAATAGTTGAATTTTATTATATTAAGCTGATTATTTAATATTAATCGCATTAGTAAATTTTATTAGGTTTGAAATACTAGATCATGGTAAAGTTCTTTGAATTTGTATATGTTTGATCTATTTATTTACAAATTGTAATAAAACCAATAAATTAATTTACTTTTCCGTTTACAAAACTTTATTAAAAGTTTAACACTAACTATAATACACATGAATGATCTACTTTTAATACTAACTTTCCATTAGTATAATTTATACTATATTGTAGCATTAATATAATTTACATTATGCTATAACATGATAGAGTTCAAATGTACTGTATGTACAAAATAATAAATTGGGATACCCTTTTTGACAAAAAAGTGATATTAGTTAGTTGGACTTAATAGAATGGATGTTATTAATTGACATGTAGTCACAATTCGTCCATATTATTTAGCAAGAATGAAAAAAGAATTTGAGAATTGACATATGACCTCATATATCAACCAATTGTATAAATCAATATCAATATCAATTTATAGACCATATATATAAATCTTTTGCATTTTTATTTTAGTTACTTCTCACGTTGGCTATTCTTCTACCCAGACCATAAACTTAGAATTTCATAACTAAATAGAGAGAAAAAACTAAAATTGTTTGATATTATTACAAATCTTATCAACTTAAATAAGTTCTCCGTGTCACATTTCTCATTTTAACTCTTATTTTATATTTCTCTGCTAATTAAACATGCCTGTGAAAATAAAACAAAAGACACTCGTGTAAACATACTAACTATAATACAAAGGAATGATATACTTTTAATACTAACTTTTCATTAGTATAATTTATACTATATTATAGTATTAATATAATTTACATTATGTTATAACATGATAGAGTTCAAATGTACTGCATGTAGACAAAAAAGTGATATTAGTTAGTTGGACTTAATAGAATGGATGTCATTAATTGACATGTAGACACAATTCGTCCATGTTATTAAGAAAGAATAAAAAAATAATTTGAGAATTGGCATATGACCTCATATATCAACCAATTGTATAAATCAATATCAATATCAATTAATACAAATAATATATATAAATTTTAAAAAAAAATAAAAATACGAGGATTACATAAAAGATTTTTTTCATCTTCTTTGTTAGTTAATTTTCATATGGGCTATTCTTGTACCAAAACTATAAACTTAGATGTTATAAACTAAAAAGGGAAAAAATTTAAAATCATTTGAAATTATGACAGACCTTATTAACATAAATAAGTTACTCCGTGTCTCATTTCTCATTCATTCTCTTATTTTATTTGTCTCTTCTTTATTAACTTATTAGTGGAAATAATACAAATACACTCATGTAAACATACTAGTTTCGTGTTAATATTAAAAGAAAATTAATATTTTCAAAATTTTCACACCTAATTTTAAATAAAGAAAGTTTTACTAGTGTCTTGTTTTTATTAAAAACAAAATTAATATATTTATATCTACTTACACATATGATTGAAATAAATAATATTTTTTTTATATTTATACATACCATACATATTAAAAAAAATGTACTTCATAAAATGTGGATCATAGGAGCATCTCTACTAACGTTTCTTCACAATTGCAAATTATATATATATATATCTGTGTGTGTCTATATATATATATATATATATATATATATATATATATATATATATATATATATATATATATATATATATATATATATATATATATATATATATATATATATATATATATCAAGATAATAGTTGAATTTTATTATATTAAGCTGATTATTTAATATTAATCGCATTAGTAAATTTTATTAGGTTTGAAATACTAGATCATGGTAAAGTTCTTTGAATTTGTATATGTTTGATCTATTTATTTACAAATTGTAATAAAACCAATAAATTAATTTAATTTTCCGTTTACAAAACTTTATTAAAAGTTTAACACTAACTATAATACACATGAATGATCTACTTTTAATACTAACTTTCCATTAGTATAATTTATACTATATTATAGCATTAATATAATTTACATTATGCAATAACATGATAGAGTTCAAATGTACTGTATGTACAAAATAATAAATTGGGATACCCTTTTTGACAAAAAAGTGATATTAGTTAGTTGGACTTAATAGAATGGATGTTATTAATTGACATGTAGACACAATTCGTCCATATTATTTAGCAAGAATGAAAAAAGAATTTGAGAATTGACATATGACCTCATATATCAACCAATTGTATAAATCAATATCAATATCAATTTATAGACCATATATATAAATCTTTTGCATTTTTCTTTTAGTTACTTCTCACGTGGGCTATTCTTCTACCCAGACCATAAACTTAGAATTTCATAACTAAATAGAGAGAAAAAATTAAAATTGTTTGATATTATTACAAATCTTATCAACTTAAATAAGTTCTCCGTGTCACATTTCTCATTTTAACTCTTATTTTATATTTCTCTGCTAATTAAACATGCCTGTGAAAATAAAACAAAAGACACTCGTGTAAACATACTAACTATAATACAAAGGAATGATATACTTTTAATACTAACTTTTCATTAGTATAATTTATACTATATTATAGTATTAATATAATTTACATTATGTTATAACATGATAGAGTTCAAATGTACTGCATGTAGACAAAAAAGTGATATTAGTTAGTTGGACTTAATAGAATGGATGTCATTAATTGACATGTAGACACAATTCGTCCATGTTATTAAGAAAGAATAAAAAAATAATTTGAGAATTGGCATATGACCTCATATATCAACCAATTGTATAAATCAATATCAATATCAATTAATACAAATAATATATATAAATTTTTTAAAAAAATAAAAATATGAGGATTACATAAAAGATTTTTTTCATCTTCTTTGTTAGTTAATTTTCATATGGGCTATTCTTGTACCAAAACTATAAACTTAGATGTTATAAACTAAAAAGGGAAAAAATTTAAAATCATTTGAAATTATGACAGACCTTATTAACATAAATAAGTTACTCCGTGTCTCATTTCTCATTCATTCTCTTATTTTATTTGTCTCTTCTTTATTAACTTATTAGTGGAAATAATACAAATACACTCATGTAAACATACTAGTTTCGTGTTAATATTAAAAGAAAATTAATATTTTCAAATTTTTCACACCTAATTTTAAATAAAGAAAGTTTTACTAGTGTCTTGTTTTTATTAAAAACAAAATTAATATATTTATATCTACTTACACATATGATTGAAATAAATAATATTTTTTTTATATTTATACATACCATACATATTAAAAAAAATGTACTTCATAAAATGTGGATCATAGGAGCATCTCTACTAAAGTTTCTTCACAATTGCAAATTATATATATATATATATATATATATATATATCTGTGTGTGTCTATATATATATATATATATAGATATATATATATATATATATATATATATATATATATATATATATATATATATATATATATATATATATATCAAGATAATAGTTGAATTTTATTATATTAAGGTGATTATTTAATATTAATCGCATTAGTAAATTTTATTAGGTTTGAAATACTAGATCATGGTAAAGTTCTTTGAATTTGTATATGTTTGATCTATTTATTTACAAATTGTAATAAAACCAATAAATTAATTTAATTTTCCGTTTACAAAACTTTATTAAAAGTTTAACACTAACTATAATACACATGAATGATCTACTTTTAATACTAACTTTCCATTAGTATAATTTATACTATATTATAGCATTAATATAATTTACATTATGCAATAACATGATAGAGTTCAAATGTACTGTATGTACAAAATAATAAATTGGGATACCCTTTTTGACAAAAAAGTGATATTAGTTAGTTGGACTTAATAGAATGGATGTTATTAATTGACATGTAGACACAATTCGTCCATATTATTTAGCAAGAATGAAAAAAGAATTTGAGAATTGACATATGACCTCATATATCAACCAATTGTATAAATCAATATCAATATCAATTTATAGACCATATATATAAATCTTTTGCATTTTTCTTTTAGTTACTTCTCACGTGGGCTATTCTTCTACCCAGACCATAAACTTAGAATTTCATAACTAAATAGAGAGAAAAAATTAAAATTGTTTGATATTATTACAAATCTTATCAACTTAAATAAGTTCTCCGTGTCACATTTCTCATTTTAACTCTTATTTTATATTTCTCTGCTAATTAAACATGCCTGTGAAAATAAAACAAAAGACACTCGTGTAAACATACTAACTATAATACAAAGGAATGATATACTTTTAATACTAACTTTTCATTAGTATAATTTATACTATATTATAGTATTAATATAATTTACATTATGTTATAACATGATAGAGTTCAAATGTACTGCATGTAGACAAAAAAGTGATATTAGTTAGTTGGACTTAATAGAATGGATGTCATTAATTGACATGTAGACACAATTCGTCCATGTTATTAAGAAAGAATAAAAAAATAATTTGAGAATTGGCATATGACCTCATATATCAACCAATTGTATAAATCAATATCAATATCAATTAATACAAATAATATATATAAATTTTTAAAAAAAATAAAAATATGAGGATTACATAAAAGATTTTTTTCATCTTCTTTGTTAGTTAATTTTCATACGGGCTATTCTTGTACCAAAACTATAAACTTAGATGTTATAAACTAAAAAGGGAAAAAATTTAAAATCATTTGAAATTATGACAGACCTTATTAACATAAATAAGTTACTCCGTGTCTCATTTCTCATTCATTCTCTTATTTTATTTGTCTCTTCTTTATTAACATATTAGTGGAAATAATACAAATACACTCATGTAAACATACTAGTTTCGTGTTAATATTAAAAGAAAATTAATATTTTCAAATTTTTCACACCTAATTTTAAATAAAGAAAGTTTTACTAGTGTCTTGTTTTTATTAAAAACAAAATTAATATATTTATATCTACTTACACATATGATTGAAATAAATAATATTTTTTTTATATTTATACATACCATACATATTAAAAAAAATGTACTTCATAAAATGTGGATCATAGGAGTATCTCTACTAACGTTTCTTCATAATTGCAAATTATATATATATATATATATATATATATATATATATATATATATATATATATATATATATATATATATATATATATATATATATATATATATATATATATATATATATATATATATATATATATATATATATATATATATGATCAAGATAATAGTTGAATTTTATTATATTAAGATGATTATTTAATATTAATCGCATTAGTAAATTTTATTAGGTTTGAAATACTAGATCATGGTAAAGTTCTTTGAATTTGTATATGTTTGATCTATTTATTTACAAATTGTAATAAAACAAATAAATTAATTTAATTTTCCGTTTACAAAACTTTATTAAAATTTTAACACTAACTATAATACACAGGAATGATCTACTTTTAATACTAACTTTTCATTAGTATAATTTATACTATGTTATAACATTAATATAATTTACATTATGCTATAACATGATAGAGTTCAAATGTATTGTATGTACAAAATAATAAATTGGGATACCCTTTTGACAAAAAAGTGATATTAGTTAGTTGGACTTAATAGAATGGATGTCATTAATTGACATGTAGACACAATTCGTCCATATTATTTAGCAAGAATGAAAAAAGAATTTGAGAATTGACATATGACCTCATATATCAACCAATTGTATAAATCAATATCAATATCAATTTATAGACCATATATATAAATCTTTTGCATTTTTCTTTTAGTTACTTCTCACGTGGGCTATTCTTCGACCCAGACCATCAACTTAGAATTTCATAACTAAATAGAGAAAAAAAATTAAAATTGTTTGATATTATTACAAATCTTATCAACTTAAATAAGTTCTCCGTGTCACATTTCTCATTTTAACTCTTATTTTATATTTCTCTGCTAATTAAACATGCCTGTGAAAATAAAACAAAAGACACTCGTGTAAACATACTAACTATAATATATAGGAATGATATACTTTTAATACTAACTTTTCATTAGTATAATTTATACTATATTATAGTATTAATATAATTTACATTATATTATAACATGATAGAGTTCAAATGTACTGCATGTAGACAAAAAAGTGATATTAGTTAGTTGGACTTAATAGAATGGATGTCATTAATTGACATGTAGACACAATTCGTCCATGTTATTCAGAAAGAATAAAAAAATAATTTGAGAATTGGCATATGTCCTCATATATCAACCAATTGTATAAATCAATATCAATATCAATTAATACAAATAATATATATAAATTTTTAAAAAAATAAAAATATGAGGATCACATAAAAGATTTTTTTCATCTTCTTTGTTAGTTAATTTTCATATGGGCTGTTCTTGTACCAAAACTATAAACTTAGATGTTATAAACTAAAAAGGGAAAAAATTTAAAATCATTTGAAATTATGACAGACCTTATTAACATAAATAAGTTACTCCGTGTCTCATTTCTCATTCATTCTCTTATTTTATTTGTCTCTTCTTTATTAACATATTAGTGGAAATAATACAAATACACTCATGTAAACATACTAGTTTCGTGTTAATATTAAAACAAAATTAATATTTTTCTAATTTTTCACACCTAATTTTAAATAAAGAAAGTTTTACTAGTGTCTTGTTTTTATTAAAAACAAAATTAATATATTTATATCTACTTACACATATGATTGAAATAAATAATATTTTTTTTATATTTATACATACCATACATATTAAAAAAAATGTACTTCATAAAATATGGATCATAGGAGCTTCTCTACTAACTTTCTTCACAATTGCAAATTATATATATATATATATATATATATATATATATATATATATATATATATATATATATATATATATATATATATATATATATATATATATATATATATATATATATATATATATATATATATATATATATATATATATATATATATATATATATATATATATATATATATATATGATCAAGATAATAGTTGAATTTTATTATATTAAGCTGATTATTTAATATTAATCGCATTTGTAAATTTTATTAGGTTTGAAATACTAGATCATGGTAAAGTTCTTTGAATTTGTATATGTTTGATCTATTTATTTACAAATTGTAATAAAACCAATAAATTAATTTAATTTTCCGTTTACAAAACATTATTGAAAGTTTAACAATAACTATAATACACAGGAATGATCTACTTTTAATACTAACTTTTCATTAGTATAATTTATACTATATTATAGCATTAATATAATTTACATTATGCTATAACATGATAGAGTTCAAATGTACTGTATGTACAAAATAATAAATTGGGATAACCTTTTGACAAAAAAGTGATATTAGTTAGTTGGACTTAATAGAATGGATGTCATTAATTGACATGTAGACACAATTCTTCCATATTATTTGGCAAGAATGAAAAAAGAATTTGAGAATTGACATATGACCTCATATATCAACCAATTGTATAAATCAATATCAATATCAATTTATAGACCATATATATAAATTTTTTGCATTTTTCTTTTAGTTACTTCTCACGTGGGCTATTCTTCTACCCAGACCATAAACTTAGAATTTCGTAACTAAATAGAGAAAAAAAATTAAAATTGTTTGATATTATTACAAATCTTATCAACTTGAATAAGTTCTCCGTGTCACATTTCTCATTTTAACTCTTATTTTATATTTCTCTGCTAATTAAACATGCCTGTGAAAATAAAACAAAAGATACTCGTGTAAACATACTAACTATAATACATAGGAATGATATACTTTTAATACTAACTTTTCATTAGTATAATTTATACTATATTATAGTATTAATATAATTTACATTATATTATAACATGATAGAGTTCAAATGTACTGCATGTAGACAAAAAAATGATATTAGTTAGTTGGACTTAATAGAATGGATGTCATTAATTGACATGTAGACACAATTCGTCCATGTTATTCAGAAAGAATAAAAAAATAATTTGAGAATTGGCATATGACCTCATATATCAACCAATTGTATAAATCAATATCAATATCAATTAATACAAATAATATATATAAATTTTTTAAAAAATAAAAATATGAGGATCACATAAAAGATTTATTTCATCTTCTTTGTTAGTTAATTTTCATATGGGCTGTTCTTGTACCAAAACTATAAACTTAGATGTTATAAACTAAAAAGGGAAAAAATTTAAAATCATTTGAAATTATGACAGACCTTATTAACATAAATAAGTTACTCCGTGTCTCATTTCTCATTCATTCTCTTATTTTATTTGTCTCTTCTTTATTAACATATTAGTGGAAATAATACAAATACACTCATGTAAACATACTAGTTTCGTGTTAATATTAAAACAAAATTAATATATTTCAAATTTTTCACACCTAATTTTAAATAAAGAAAGTTTTACTAGTGTCTTGTTTTTATTAAAAACAAAATTAATATATTTATATCTACTTACACATATGTTTGAAATAAATAATATTTTTTTTATATTTATACATACCATACATATTAAAAAAAATGTACTTCATAAAATGTGGATCATAGGAGCATCTCTACTAACGTTTCTTCACAATTGCAAATTATATATATATATATATATATATATATATATATATATATATATATATATATATATATATATATATATATATATATATATATATATATATATATATATATATATATATATATATATATATATATATATATATATATATATATATATATATATATATATATATATATATATATATATATATATATATATATATATATATATATATATATATATATATATATATATGATCAAGATAATAGTTGAATTTTATTATATTTAGCTGATTATTTAATATTAATCGCATTAGTAAATTTTATTAGGTTTGAAATACTAGATCATGGTAAAGTTCTTTGAATTTGTATATGTTTGATCTATTTATTTACAAATTGTAATAAAACCAATAAATTAATTTAATTTTCCGTTTACAAAACTTTATTAAAAGTTTAACAATAACTATAATACACAGGAATGATCTACTTTTAATACTAACTTTTCATTAGTATAATTTATACTATATTATAGCATTAATATAATTTACATTATGCTATAACATGATAGAGTTCAAATGTACTGTATGTACAAAATAATAAATTGGGATAACCTTTTGACAAAAAAGTGATATTAGTTAGTTGGACTTAATAGATTGGATGTCATTAATTGACATGTAGACACAATTCGTCCATATTATTTAGCAAGAATGAAAAAAGAATTTGAGAATTGACATATGACCTCATATATCAACTAATTGTATAAATCAATATCAATATCAATTTATAGACCATATATATAAATTTTTTGCATTTTTCTTTTAGTTACTTCTCACGTGGGCTATTCTTCTACCCAGACCATAAACTTAGAATTTTGTAACTAAATAGAGAAAAAAAATTAAAATTGTTTCATATTATTACAAATCTTATCAACTTGAATAAGTTCTCCGTGTCACATTTCTCATTTTAACTCTTATTTTATATTTCTCTGCTAATTAAACATGCCTGTGAAAATAAAACAAAAGACACTCGTGTAAACATACTAACTATAATACATAGGAATGATATACTTTTAATACTAACTTTTCATTAGTATAATTTATACTATATTATAGTATTAATATAATTTACATTATATTATAACATGATAGAGTTCAAATGTACTGCATGTAGACAAAAAAGTGATATTAGTTAGTTGGACTTAATAGAATGGATGTCATTAATTGACATGTAGACACAATTCGTCCATGTTATTTAGAAAGAATTAAAAAATAATTTGAGAATTGGCATATGACCTCATATATCAACCAATTGTATAAATCAATATCAATATCAATTAATACAAATAATATATATAAATTTTTTAAAAAATAAAAATATGAGGATCACATAAAAGATTTTTTTCATCTTCTTTGTTAGTTAATTTTCATATGAGAAAGGGAAAATTAGTCGTCAGTGGGAAAGTCTTGATCGCACAGCAGCGAGAGAACAGAGAACTTAGTCGTTAGTGTGCTCGCTAGCATGTCGCATCCTATGCCTACATATTATCGTCTGGTACGAGAAATCAGAGCAGTTGTAGTTCAGCCAACTACAGCAAAAAGGGAAAAGGGAGCTCGCTAGGATATCGCATCCTATGCCTACGTACTCTCGTCTGGTACGAGAGATCAGAGCAAACGTAGTTCGACGCACGAAAAGCAAGTCTCGATTTCACAGGGGCAAGAGAAGGGGTCTCAATCGCCTGAATGCGAGAGGAAAGGGTTTCAATCGCACGGGGGCGAGAACAAAGAGGAAGCAGGCATACGCCCAAACGGGAAGGAACTCGGGACACACACGCAAGAACCTAACGCGTAGGAGCGAATGTGTCATATGTCACCCAAATGGTACCATACTAAACACTCTAAACGATCGAGGGGAGACCACTCGATTGTCATTTCCCACGTATCTAACGCCACAGCTCACAACACTCAACGGTTACACGAAAACTCGAATAGGAAAGATGATGTCGAACGAAGCGGCTCCGTTGGCTCTTAACATGCGCGCAAGCTCCATTCCAATCTTCTCCTCTCTGGGTCCTTGATGATGACGCTCGAATTAGAACTAATGTAACGCTTAGACCGTCATGGTTCAACTTATACGAGAAATCGAACTCTGATAGGTAGCGTATTGATATCCGTGTCAAAGACAAGATAGAGAAATGATACTGACAATCATTCTCCAATTGAATCACGTCACACGGCCAGCCAAAAATAAAATCAGATATAAAATCGGATAAGAAAGAAATAAGGAGAGAAATCTAACGACAAATGGAAATAATATGCTACTCCTAAAAAACGGCAATTAATTTCTACTAGAAAATATTCTAAAGAAATACAAGGAAATGCATACAGAAAATAGAATAAAATCCTATGCACAATATTCTATAATTTGCTATAAAGAAAATAGAATGAAAAATTCTATACTAAAATTTCTATAATATCCTATAAGAAAAATAGAATATAAATTCTAAAAAATATAAAAATCTATATTAAAAAGGTAATAATATTCTAAACTATGACTATAATCCCTAAAAGAAAATAGAAAAATAAAAACTACAATTATTACAATCAAACATCCACTACAAGAGAAATCAAAAAATGTAAAGGGAATGGGTACAACCTGAAAACAGGGGTGTAAGCTTAAAAGAAACCCACTGGGCCCAGCCCACAATACAATAACCAAAAACACATAAAAAACACAAGGGGAAAACTGGGGGGTGTATTGGTGAAACGGAGGTGTAAATGGAAAAACGTTTGTTGTTATTGGGCCCAGCCCATCCGTAACAAAAATAGTAAGGAAAGGGGATGTGTAAACAAGCGAAATGGAGGGTGTGAGTCCAACAAACAACACTGAAACAATTGGGCCCAAGGCCCAACGTCTCAAGTCCACGAGGTTTTTCCTCTCCTTCGTCCAAACTCCATTCTAAAACCCTAGTCTTCTCCTCCCTCAATCTGCCGCCGTTACCTCCGACCTTAACCAAACCTCATCAATCCAGTTCAGCTCCTTCGCCTAAGTTAAACACCACACAATCTGTTCATCTTGAAATCGAACTAACCAAAATCAAAATACCGGTTACCTCCAGAAGCTCGTGTGAATCGTAGACCTGTTAGTGAAGAGTTGATTCTTAAGGAGTTCGTTTGAAATTCTGAGGAGTTGGTTTGAAGGTCTATGGATGCATGCTGATGATGAAGGTATGTTAAAGGTTGTTCAGAGACGATGGAGTTCGTACAACCTTCTAGAAGCTTCTTGAGGAATGGACGATGACGGTTGAGTATTTTCTGTTGGAGATCTAAAACCAGATGAACACGAGCTGAAGACTCGATGCACGTTTGAAGGCTCGACGAGTTCGTTGATGATCTTGCTCGCGACTTGAATCATGGATCCAGATCTGAAGCTTGTGAAGCTTCGTTGAAGTTAATGAAGATTCTGGAATGGTCGTTCAAGAACATGGCTGGAAAGCAGATGAACGAAGGTGATGAAGAAAACTGAATAACGAAGAAACCGTTACCGGAACATTGTTGAGCAGTTGAAGATCTTGATCCCTTGATGAATTTGATGACGTTTTCTAGAAAAAAATGGTGATGGACGAAGATCTTGAAAAAGATCTGAGGAAGATATAATGAAAACCTATGAGCATATTTCTAGATAATTCTCTGAAGAACTTGATCGAAGGTGATGAAGATCGGAAGGGATCTGGAAACTGTTTGAAGATTGAAGAGCATGCTTGATGGAGTTTTGGATTTTTTGGAAAATGATTGGTGCAGATTTCTGGGGAAATAATGAACATCGTTGAAGGTTGTTGAAGAACATGGTGGATCTGAAAATTTGGTGAAGTTTCCGGCGAGGAGTTGGATGAAGATTCAGTTCTCCGGTGACGGTTGTGGATTCCGGCGACAGTTACAGGGTTACTTTGATTTTTCCGGCGACCGCCTCTGGCGGTTTGCATGCCGGCTGGTGAGGGGTGAAGGAGGTGGGACGCGTGGCACTATGCATGCAGAGGGAGAGTGGGGACGTGCCACGTGCAAGAGTGAGGTGTCAGCGAAGTGTGATGTGTCCTGGAGAGAGAGAGAGAGAACATGTGTGCTATTTATATGGTGACACGTGGCAGCATGAATTTGGGCCTCCAAAATGGCCACCTAGCCCACTAGACCTGATCAACACATGATTAATCTGACTCAATTTAAAGATCCAATTAAAACTCAATTAAATAAACTGATGCAAGTAATTCTGCTAATTAAATGCAACTAAGATGATTAAAGCGGACAATTAAAGCTAATTAAAAACCAAACGACAATTAAGACTTCCTAATTAAGAAATGCTAATTAAACTAACTAAAAATGATTAATATCCCATAAGAGATGATTAATCTAAAAAAAAGATTAATATCCTAACTAATATCTAATTAATCCTAAAAAGAAATTAAATCTATAAAATTTCTATTAAAAAGAATTACATCTAAAAATTCATTTAAGATCTATTAAAATCTAAGCAAGCCAATTAATATCTAACAAGAAATTACTCTGTTAATTTCTAAACCAATAAAAAATAGAAAAAAAACTATTAAACCTATTTAAATCTATTTAAAAAACTCTAGAAAAAAGAATTATCCTATTAAAACTATTTAAAAATTCTAGAAAATAAGGAAAAAAATCTAAAAATGCAATAGAACCAATTAAATCAATTAGAAAAAGAAAGATGCGCGAATACAACGAAATAAACGATAAAAACCGGGCTCCGAAATGTTCTCAAAAACAACAGCAAGAGCTGAAAATACCGGGAAGAGCACAGGAGAGGGCTGTAATCCCGATAAAGTCAATCTGACTGAAAAAGTGCAATGCATGCGGTATGCAGATGCGAAATGAAATGAGTCGAAACATAAGGCAAATACAGGAATTGGTTGGTCAAATTTTAGGGTGCAACAGATATATATATATATATATATATATATATATATATATATATATATATATATATATATATATATATATATATAAAGATTTTTACTTGACCTGAAATATAAAATATATATATATATATATTCAATATATTTTGGAATATGTAAATGAGATAAAGATAATAGTTAAATTTTATTATATTAAGCTGATTATTTAATATTAATCGCATTAGTAAATTTTATTAAGTTTGAAATACTAGATCATGGTAAAGTTATTTCAATTTGTATATGTTTGATCTATTTATTTACAAATTGTAATAAAACCAATAAATTAATTTAATTTTCCGTTTACAAAACTTTATTAAAAGTTTAACACTAACTATAATACACAGGAATGATCTACTTTTAATACTAACTTTTCATTAGTATAATTTATACTATATTATAGCATTAATATAATTTACATTATGCTATAACATGATAGAGTTCAAATGTACTGTATGTACAAAATAATAAATTGGGATACCCTTTTGACAAAAAAGTGATATTAGTTAGTTTTACTCAATAGAATGGATGTCATTAATTGACATGTAGACACAATTCGTCCATATTATTTAGCAAGAATGAAAAAAGAATTTGAGAATTGACATATGACCTCATATATCAACCAATTGTATAAATCAATATCAATATCAATTTATAGACCATATATAAATATTTTGCATTTTTCTTTTAGTTACTTCTCACGTGGGCTATTCTTCTACCCAGACCATAAACTTAGAATTTCATAACTAAATAGACAAAAAAAATTAAAATTGTTTGATATTATTACAAATCTTATCAACTTAAATAAGTTCTCCGTGCTAATTAAACATGCCTGTGAAAATAAAACAAAAGACACTCGTGTAAACATACTAACTATAATACATAGGAATGATATACTTTTAATACTAACTTTTCATTAGTATAATTTATACTATATTATATTATTAATATAATTTACATTATGTTATAACATGATAGAGTTCAAATGTACTGCATGTACACAAAAAAGTGATATTAGTTAGTTGGACTTAATAGAATGGATGTCATTAATTGACATTTAGACACAATTCGTCCATGTTATTCAGAAAGAATAAAAAAATAATTTGAGAATTGGCATATGACCTCATATATCAACCAATTGTATAAATCAATATCAATATCAATTAATACAAATAATATATATAAATTTTTTAAAAAATAAAAATATGAGGATCACATAAAAGATTTTTTTCATCTTCTTTGTTAGTTAATTTTCATATGGGCTGTTCTTGTACCAAAACTATAAACTTAGATGTTATAAACTAAAAAGGGAAAAAATTTAAAATCATTTGAAATTATGACATACCTTATTAACATAAATAAGTTACTCCGTGTCTCATTTCTCATTCATTCTCTTATTTTATTTGTCTCTTCTTTATTAACATATTAGTGGAAATAATACAAATACACTCATGTAAACATACTTGTTTCGCGTTAATATTAAAACAAAATTAATATTTTTCTGATTTTTCACACCAAATTTTAAATAAAGAAAGTTTTACTAGTGTCTTGTTTTTATTAAAAACAAAATTAATATATTTATATCTACTTACACATATGTTTGAAATAAATAATATTTTTTTTATATTTATACATACCATACATATTAAAAAAAATGTACTTCATAAAATGTGGATCATAGGAGCATCTCTACTAACGTTTCTTCACAATTGCAAATTATATATATATATATATATATATATATATATATATATATATATATATATATATATATATATATATATATATATATATATATATATATATATATATATATATATATATATATATATATATATCAAGATAATAGTTGAATTTTATTATATTAAGCTGATTATTTAATATTAATCGCATTAGTAAATTTTATTAGGTTTGAAATACTAGATCATGGTAAAGTTCTTTGAATTTGTATATGTTTGATCTATTTATTTACAAATTGTAATAAAACCAATAAATTAATTTAATTTTCCGTTTACAAAACTTTATTAAAAGTTTAACACTAACTATAATACACATGAATGATCTACTTTTAATACTAACTTTCCATTAGTATAATTTATACTATATTATAGCATTAATATAATTTACATTATGCTATAACATGATAGAGTTCAAATGTACTGTATGTACAAAATAATAAATTGGGATACCCTTTTTGACAAAAAAGTGATATTAGTTAGTTGGACTTAATAGAATGGATGTTATTAATTGACATGTAGTCACAATTCGTCCATATTATTTAGCAAGAATGAAAAAAGAATTTGAGAATTGACATATGACCTCATATATCAACCAATTGTATAAATCAATATCAATATCAATTTATAGACCATATATATAAATCTTTTGCATTTTTCTTTTAGTTACTTCTCACGTGGGCTATTCTTCTACCCAGACCATAAACTTAGAATTTCATAACTAAATAGAGAGAAAAAACTAAAATTGTTTGATATTATTACAAATCTTATCAACTTAAATAAGTTCTCCGTGTCACATTTCTCATTTTAACTCTTATTTTATATTTCTCTGCTAATTAAACATGCCTGTGAAAATAAAACAAATGACACTCGTGTAAACATACTAACTATAATACAAAGGAATGATATACTTTTAATACTAACTTTTCATTAGTATAATTTATACTATATTATAGTATTAATATAATTTACATTATGTTATAACATGATAGAGTTCAAATGTACTGCATGTAGACAAAAAAGTGATATTAGTTAGTTGGACTTAATAGAATGGATGTCATTAATTGACATGTAGACACAATTCGTCCATGTTATTAAGAAAGAATAAAAAAATAATTTGAGAATTGGCATATGACCTCATATATCAACCAATTGTATAAATCAATATCAATATCAATTAATACAAATAATATATATAAATTTTTATAAAAAATAAAAATATGAGGATCACATAAAAGATTTTTTTCATCTTCTTTGTTAGTTAATTTTCATATGGGCTGTTCTTGTACCAAAACTATAAACTTAGATGTTATAAACTAAAAAGGGAAAAAATTTAAAATCATTTGAAATTATGACAGACCTTATTAACATAAATAAGTTACTCCGTGTCTCATTTCTCATTCATTCTCTTATTTTATTTGTGTCTTCTTTATTAACATATTAGTGGAAATAATACAAATACACTCATGTAAACATACTAGTTTCGTGTTAATATTAAAACAAAATTAATATTTTTCTAATTTTTCACACCTAATTTTAAATAAAGAAAGTTTTACTAGTGTCTTGTTTTTATTAAAAACAAAATTAATATATTTATATCTACTTACACATATGATTGAAATAAATAATATTTTTTTTATATTTATACATACCATACATATTAAAAAAAATGTACTTCATAAAATATGGATCATAGGAGCTTCTCTACTAACTTTCTTCACAATTGCAAATTATATATATATATATATATATATATATATATATATATATATATATATATATATATATATATATATATATATATATATATATATATATATATATATATATATATATATATATATATATATATATATATATGATCAAGATAATAGTTGAATTTTATTATATTAAGCTGATTATTTAATATTAATCGCATTTGTAAATTTTATTAGGTTTGAAATACTAGATCATGGTAAAGTTCTTTGAATTTGTATATGTTTGATCTATTTATTTACAAATTGTAATAAAACCAATAAATTAATTTAATTTTCCGTTTACAAAACATTATTGAAAGTTTAACAATAACTATAATACATAGGAATGATCTACTTTTAATACTAACTTTTCATTAGTATAATTTATACTATATTATAGCATTAATATAATTTACATTATGCTATAACATGATAGAGTTCAAATGTACTGTATGTACAAAATAATAAATTGGGATAACCTTTTGACAAAAAAGTGATATTAGTTAGTTGGACTTAATAGAATGGATGTCATTAATTGACATGTAGACACAATTCTTCCATATTATTTGGCAAGAATGAAAAAAGAATTTGAGAATTGACATATGACCTCATATATCAACCAATTGTATAAATCAATATCAATATCAATTTATAGACCATATATATAAATTTTTTGCATTTTTCTTTTAGTTACTTCTCACGTGGGCTATTCTTCTACCCAGACCATAAACTTAGAATTTCGTAACTAAATAGAGAAAAAAAATTAAAATTGTTTGATATTATTACAAATCTTATCAACTTGAATAAGTTCTCCGTGTCACATTTCTCATTTTAACTCTTATTTTATATTTCTCTGCTAATTAAACATGCCTGTGAAAATAAAACAAAAGATACTCGTGTAAACATACTAACTATAATACATAGGAATGATATACTTTTAATACTAACTTTTCATTAGTATAATTTATACTATATTATAGTATTAATATAATTTACATTATATTATAACATGATAGAGTTCAAATGTACTGCATGTAGACAAAAAAATGATATTAGTTAGTTGGACTTAATAGAATGGATGTCATTAATTGACATGTAGACACAATTCGTCCATGTTATTCAGTAAGAATAAAAAAATAATTTGAGAATTGGCATATGACCTCATATATCAACTAATTGTATAAATCAATATCAATATCAATTAATACAAATAATATATATAAATTTTTTAAAAAATAAAAATATGAGGATCACATAAAAGATTTATTTCATCTTCTTTGTTAGTTAATTTTCATATGGGCTGTTCTTGTACCAAAACTATAAACTTAGATGTTATAAACTAAAAAGGGAAAAAATTTAAAATCATTTGAAATTATGACAGACCTTATTAACATAAATAAGTTACTCCGTGTCTCATTTCTCATTCATTCTCTTATTTTATTTGTCTCTTCTTTATTAACATATTAGTGGAAATAATACAAATACACTCATGTAAACATACTAGTTTCGTGTTAATATTAAAACAAAATTAATATATTTCAAATTTTTCACACCTAATTTTAAATAAAGAAAGTTTTACTAGTGTCTTGTTTTTATTAAAAACAAAATTAATATATTTATATCTACTTACACATATGTTTGAAATAAATAATATTTTTTTTATATTTATACATACCATACATATTAAAAAAAATGTACTTCATAAAATGTGGATCATAGGAGCATCTCTACTAACGTTTCTTCACAATTGCAAATTATATATATATATATATATATATATATATATATATATATATATATATATATATATATATATATATATATATATATATATATATATATATATATATATATATATATATATATATGATCAAGATAATAGTTGAATTTTATTATATTAAGCTGATTATTTAATATTAATCGCATTAGTAAATTTTATTAGGTTTGAAATACTAGATCATGGTAAAGTTCTTTGAATTTGTATATGTTTGATCTATTTATTTACAAATTGTAATAAAACCAATAAATTAATTTAATTTTCCGTTTACAAAACTTTATTAAAAGTTTAACAATAACTATAATACACAGGAATGATCTACTTTTAATACTAACTTTTCATTAGTATAATTTATACTATATTATAGCATTAATATAATTTACATTATGCTATAACATGATAGAGTTCAAATGTACTGTATGTACAAAATAATAAATTGGGATAACCTTTTGACAAAAAAGTGATATTAGTTAGTTGGACTTAATAGATTGGATGTCATTAATTGACATGTAGACACAATTCGTCCATATTATTTAGCAAGAATGAAAAAAGAATTTGAGAATTGACATATGACCTCATATATCAACTAATTGTATAAATCAATATCAATATCAATTTATAGACCATATATATAAATTTTTTGCATTTTTCTTTTAGTTACTTCTCACGTGGGCTATTCTTCTACCCAGACCATAAACTTAGAATTTTGTAACTAAATAGAGAAAAAAAATTAAAATTGTTTCATATTATTACAAATCTTATCAACTTGAATAAGTTCTCCGTGTCACATTTCTCATTTTAACTCTTATTTTATATTTCTCTGCTAATTAAACATGCCTGTGAAAATAAAACAAAAGATACTCGTGTAAACATACTAACTATAATACATAGGAATGATATACTTTTAATACTAACTTTTCATTAGTATAATTTATACTATATTATAGTATTAATATAATTTACATTATATTATAACATGATAGAGTTCAAATGTACTGCATGTAGACAAAAAAATGATATTAGTTAGTTGGACTTAATAGAATGAATGTCATTAATTGACATGTAGACACAATTCGTCCATGTTATTCAGAAAGAATAAAAAAATAATTTGAGAATTGGCATATGACCTCATATATCAACCAATTGTATAAATCAATATCAATATCAATTAATACAAATAATATATATAAATTTTTTAAAAAATAAAAATATGAGGATCACATAAAAGATTTTTTTCATCTTCTTTGTTAGTTAATTTTCATATGGGCTGTTCTTGTACCAAAACTATAAACTTAGATGTTATAAACTAAAAAGGGAAAAAATTTAAAATCATTTGAAATTATGACAGACCTTATTAACATAAATAAGTTACTCCGTGTCTCATTTCTCATTCATTCTCTTATTTTATTTGTCTCTTCTTTATTAACATATTAGTGGAAATAATACAAATACACTCATGTAAACATACTAGTTTCGTGTTAATATTAAAACAAAATTAATATTTTTCTAATTTTTCACACCTAATTTTAAATAAAGAAAGTTTTACTAGTGTCTTGTTTTTATTAAAAACAAAATTAATATATTTATATCTACTTACACATATGTTTGAAATAAATAATATTTTTTTTATATTTATACATACCATACATATTAAAAAAAATGTACTTCATAAAATGTGGATCATAGGAGCATCTCTACTAACGTTTCTTCACAATTGCAAATTATATATATATATATATATATATATATATATATATATATATATATATATATATATATATATATATATATATATATATATATATATATATATATATATATATATATATATATATATATATATATGATCAAGATAATAGTTGAATTTTATTATATTAAGCTGATTATTTAATATTAATCGCATTAGTAAATTTTATTAGGTTTGAAATACTAGATAATGGTAAAGTTCTTTGAATTTGTATATGTTTGATCTATTTATTTACAAATTGTAATAAAACCAATAAATTAATTTAATTTTCCGTTTACAAAACTTTATTAAAAGTTTAACAATAACTATAATACACAGGAATGATCTACTTTTAATACTAACTTTTCATTAGTATAATTTATACTATATTATAGCATTAATATAATTTACATTATGCTATAACATGATAGAGTTCAAATGTACTGTATGTACAAAATAATAAATTGGGATAACCTTTTGACAAAAAAGTGATATTAGTTAGTTGGACTTAATAGATTGGATGTCATTAATTGACATGTAGACACAATTCGTCCATATTATTTAGCAAGAATGAAAAAAGAATTTGAGAATTGACATATGACCTCATATATCAACTAATTGTATAAATCAATATCAATATCAATTTATAGACCATATATATAAATTTTTTGCATTTTTCTTTTAGTAACTTCTCACGTGGACTATTCTTCTACCCAGACCATAAACTTAGAATTTCATAACTAAATAGAGAAAAAAAATTAAAATTGTTTCATATTATTACAAATCTTATCAACTTAAATAAGTTTTCCGTGTCACATTTCTCATTTTAACTCTTTTTTTTTATTTCTCTGCTAATTAAACATGCCTGTGAAAATAAAACAAAAGACACTCATGTAAACATACTAACTATAATACATAGGAATGATATAATTTTAACACTAACTTTTCATTAGTATAATTTATACTATATTATAGTATTAATATAATTTATATTATGTTATAACATTATAGAGTTCAAATGTACTGCATGTAGACAAAAAAGTGATATTAGTTAGTTGGACTTAATAGAATGGATGTCATTAATTGACATGTAGACACAATTCGTCCATGTTATTCAGAAAGAATAAAAAAATAATTTGAGAATTGGCATATGACCTCATATATCAACCAATTGTATAAATCAATATCAATATCAATTAATACAAATAATATATATAAATTTTTTAAAAAATAAAAATATGAGGATCACATAAAATATTTTTTTCATCTTCTTTGTTAGTTAATTTTCATATGGGCTGTTCTTGTACCAAAACTATAAACTTAGATGTTATAAATTAAAAACGGAAAAAATTTAAAATCATTTGAAATTATGACAGACCTTATTAACATAAATAAGTTACTCCGTGTCTCATTTCTCATTCATTCTCTTATTTTATTTGTCTCTTCTTTATTAACATATTAGTGGAAATAATACAAAGACACTCATGTAAACATACTAGTTTCGTGTTAATATTAAAACAAAATTAATATTTTTCTGATTTTTCACACCTAATTTTAAATAAAGAAAGTTTTACTAGTGTCTTGTTTCTATTAAAAACAAAATTAATATATTTATATCTACTTACACATATGTTTGAAATAAATAATATTTTTTTTATATTTATACATACCATACATATTAAAAAAAATGTACTTCATAAAACGTAGATCATCGGAGTATCTCTACTAACGTTTCTTCATAATTGCAAATTATATATATATATATATATATATATATATATATATATATATATATATATATATATATATATATATATATATATATATATATATATATATATATATATATATATATATATATATATATATATATATATATATATATATATATATATATATATATATATATATATATATATATATATATATATATATATATATATATATATATATATATATATATATATATATATATATATATATATATATATATATATATATATATATATATATATATATATATATATATATATATATATATATATATATATATATATATATATATATATATATATATATATATATCTGATCAAGATAATAGTTGAATTTTATTATATTAAGCTGATTATTTAATATTAATCGCATTAGTAAATTTTATTAGGTTTGAAATAATAGATCATGGTAAAGTTATTTGAATTTGTATATGTTTGATCTATTTATTTACAAATTGTAATAAAACAATTAAATTAATTTAATTTTCCGTTTACAAAACTTTATTAAAAGTTTAACACAAACTATAATACACAGGAATGATCTACTTTTAATACTAACTTTTCATTAGTATAATTTATACTATATTATAGCATTAATATAATTTACATTATACTATAACATGATAGAGTTCAAATGTACTGTATGTACAAAATAATAAATTCGGATACCCTTTTGACAAAAAAGTGATATTAGTTAGTTGGACTTAATAGAATGGATGTCATTAATTGACATGTAGACACAATTCGTCCATATTATTTCGCAAGAATGAAAAAAGAATTTGAGAATTGACATATGACCTCATATATCAACCAATTGTATAAATCAATATCAATATCAATTTATAGACCATATATATAAATCTATTGCATTTTTCTTTTAGTTACTTCTCACGTGGGCTATTCTTCTACCCAGACCATAAACTTAGAATTTCATAACTAAATAGAGAAAAAAAATTAAAATTGTTTGATATTATTACAAATCTTATCAACTTAAATAAGTTCTCGGTGTCACATTTCTCATTTTAACTCTTATTTTATATTTCTCTGCTAATTAAACATGCCTGTGAAAATAAAACAAAAGACACTCGTGTAAACATACTAACTATAATACATAGGAATGATATACTTTTAATACTAACTTTTCATTAGTATAATTTATACTATATTATAGTATTAATATAATTTACATTATATTATAACATGATAGAGTTCAAATGTACTGCATGTAGACAAAAAAGTGATATTAGTTAGTTGGACTTAATAGAATGGATGTCATTAATTGACATGTAGACACAATTCGTCCATGTTATTTAGAAAGAATTAAAAAATAATTTGAGAATTGGCATATGACCTCATATATCAACCAATTGTATAAATCAATATCAATATCAATTAATACAAATAATATATATAAATTTTTTAAAAAATAAAAATATGAGGATCACATAAAAGATTTTTTTCATCTTCTTTGTTAGTTAATTTTCATATGAGAAAGGGAAAATTAGTCGTCAGTGGGAAAGTCTTGATCGCACAGCAGCGAGAGAACAGAGAACTTAGTCGTTAGTGTGCTCGCTAGCATGTCGCATCCTATGCCTACATATTATCGTCTGGTACGAGAAATCAGAGCAGTTGTAGTTCAGCCAACTACAGCAAAAAGGGAAAAGGGAGCTCGCTAGGATATCGCATCCTATGCCTACGTACTCTCGTCTGGTACGAGAGATCAGAGCAAACGTAGTTCGACGCACGAAAAGCAAGTCTCGATTTCACAGGGGCAAGAGAAGGGGTCTCAATCGCCTGAATGCGAGAGGAAAGGGTTTCAATCGCACGGGGGCGAGAACAAAGAGGAAGCAGGCATACGCCCAAACGGGAAGGAACTCGGGACACACACGCAAGAACCTAACGCGTAGGAGCGAATGTCTCATATGTCACCCAAATGGTACCATACTAAACACTCTAAACGATCGAGGGGAGACCGCTCGATTGTCATTTCCCACGTATCTAACGCCACAGCTCACAACACTCAACGGTTACACGAAAACTCGAATAGGAAAGATGATGTCGAACGAAGCGGCTCCGTTGGCTCTTAACATGCGCGCAAGCTCCATTCCAATCTTCTCCTCTCTGGGTCCTTGATGATGACGCTCGAATTAGAACTAATGTAACGCTTAGACCGTCATGGTTCAACTTATACGAGAAATCGAACTCTGATAGGTAGCGTATTGATATCCGTGTCAAAGACAAGATAGAGAAATGATACTGACAATCATTCTCCAATTGAATCACGTCACACGGCCAGCCAAAAATAAAATCAGATATAAAATCGGATAAGAAAGAAATAAGGAGAGAAATCTAACGACAAATGGAAATAATATGCTACTCCTAAAAAACGGCAATTAATTTCTACTAGAAAATATTCTAAAGAAATACAAGGAAATGCATACAGAAAATAGAATAAAATCCTATGCACAATATTCTATAATTTGCTATAAAGAAAATAGAATGAAAAATTCTATACTAAAATTTCTATAATATCCTATAAGAAAAATAGAATATAAATTCTAAAAAATATAAAAATCTATATTAAAAAGGTAATAATATTCTAAACTATGACTATAATCCCTAAAAGAAAATAGAAAAATAAAAACTACAATTATTACAATCAAACATCCACTACAAGAGAAATCAAAAAATGTAAAGGGAATGGGTACAACCTGAAAACAGGGGTGTAAGCTTAAAAGAAACCCACTGGGCCCAGCCCACAATACAATAACCAAAAACACATAAAAAACACAAGGGGAAAACTGGGGGGTGTATTGGTGAAACGGAGGTGTAAATGGAAAAACGTTTGTTGTTATTGGGCCCAGCCCATCCGTAACAAAAATAGTAAGGAAAGGGGATGTGTAAACAAGCGAAATGGAGGGTGTGAGTCCAACAAACAACACTGAAACAATTGGGCCCAAGGCCCAACGTCTCAAGTCCACGAGGTTTTTCCTCTCCTTCGTCCAAACTCCATTCTAAAACCCTAGTCTTCTCCTCCCTCAATCTGCCGCCGTTACCTCCGACCTTAACCAAACCTCATCAATCCAGTTCAGCTCCTTCGCCTAAGTTAAACACCACACAATCTGTTCATCTTGAAATCGAACTAACCAAAATCAAAATACCGGTTACCTCCAGAAGCTCGTGTGAATCGTAGACCTGTTAGTGAAGAGTTGATTCTTAAGGAGTTCGTTTGAAATTCTGAGGAGTTGGTTTGAAGGTCTATGGATGCATGCTGATGATGAAGGTATGTTAAAGGTTGTTCAGAGACGATGGAGTTCGTACAACCTTCTAGAAGCTTCTTGAGGAATGGACGATGACGGTTGAGTATTTTCTGTTGGAGATCTAAAACCAGATGAACACGAGCTGAAGACTCGATGCACGTTTGAAGGCTCGACGAGTTCGTTGATGATCTTGCTCGCGACTTGAATCATGGATCCAGATCTGAAGCTTGTGAAGCTTCGTTGAAGTTAATGAAGATTCTGGAATGGTCGTTCAAGAACATGGCTGGAAAGCAGATGAACGAAGGTGATGAAGAAAACTGAATAACGAAGAAACCGTTACCGGAACATTGTTGAGCAGTTGAAGATCTTGATCCCTTGATGAATTTGATGACGTTTTCTAGAAAAAAATGGTGATGGACGAAGATCTTGAAAAAGATCTGAGGAAGATATAATGAAAACCTATGAGCATATTTCTAGATAATTCTCTGAAGAACTTGATCGAAGGTGATGAAGATCGGAAGGGATCTGGAAACTGTTTGAAGATTGAAGAGCATGCTTGATGGAGTTTTGGATTTTTTGGAAAATGATTGGTGCAGATTTCTGGGGAAATAATGAACATCGTTGAAGGTTGTTGAAGAACATGGTGGATCTGAAAATTTGGTGAAGTTTCCGGCGAGGAGTTGGATGAAGATTCAGTTCTCCGGTGACGGTTGTGGATTCCGGCGACAGTTACAGGGTTACTTTGATTTTTCCGGCGACCGCCTCTGGCGGTTTGCATGCCGGCTGGTGAGGGGTGAAGGAGGTGGGACGCGTGGCACTATGCATGCAGAGGGAGAGTGGGGACGTGCCACGTGCAAGAGTGAGGTGTCAGCGAAGTGTGATGTGTCCTGGAGAGAGAGAGAGAACATGTGTGCTATTTATATGGTGACACGTGGCAGCATGAATTTGGGCCTCCAAAATGGCCACCTAGCCCACTAGACCTGATCAACACATGATTAATCTGACTCAATTTAAAGATCCAATTAAAACTCAATTAAATAAACTGATGCAAGTAATTCTGCTAATTAAATGCAACTAAGATGATTAAAGCGGACAATTAAAGCTAATTAAAAACCAAACGACAATTAAGACTTCCTAATTAAGAAATGCTAATTAAACTAACTAAAAATGATTAATATCCCATAAGAGATGATTAATCTAAAAAAAAGATTAATATCCTAACTAATATCTAATTAATCCTAAAAAGAAATTAAATCTATAAAATTTCTATTAAAAAGAATTACATCTAAAAATTCATTTAAGATCTATTAAAATCTAAGCAAGCCAATTAATATCTAACAAGAAATTACTCTGTTAATTTCTAAACCAATAAAAAATAGAAAAAAAACTATTAAACCTATTTAAATCTATTTAAAAAACTCTAGAAAAAAGAATTATCCTATTAAAACTATTTAAAAATTCTAGAAAATAAGGAAAAAAATCTAAAAATGCAATAGAACCAATTAAATCAATTAGAAAAAGAAAGATGCGCGAATACAACGAAATAAACGATAAAAACCGGGCTCCGAAATGTTCTCAAAAACAACAGCAAGAGCTGAAAATACCGGGAAGAGCACAGGAGAGGGCTGTAATCCCGATAAAGTCAATCTGACTGAAAAAGTGCAATGCATGCGGTATGCAGATGCGAAATGAAATGAGTCGAAACATAAGCCAAATACAGGAATTGGTTGGTCAAATTTTAGGGTGCAACAGATATATATATATATATATATATATATATATATATATATATATATATATATATATATATATATATATATATATATATATATATATATATATATATATATATATATATATATATATATATATATATATATATATATATATATATATATATATATATATATATATATATATATATATATATAAAGATTTTTACTTGACCTGAAATATAAAATATATATATATATATATATATTCAATATATTTTGGAATATGTAAATGAGATAAAGATAATAGTTAAATTTTATTATATTAAGCTGATTATTTAATATTAATCGCATTAGTAAATTTTATTAAGTTTGAAATACTAGATCATGGTAAAGTTATTTCAATTTGTATATGTTTGATCTATTTATTTACAAATTGTAATAAAACCAATAAATTAATTTAATTTTCCGTTTACAAAACTTTATTAAAAGTTTAACACTAACTATAATACACAGGAATGATCTACTTTTAATACTAACTTTTCATTAGTATAATTTATACTATATTATAGCATTAATATAATTTACATTATGCTATAACATGATAGAGTTCAAATGTACTGTATGTACAAAATAATAAATTGGGATACCCTTTTGACAAAAAAGTGATATTAGTTAGTTTTACTCAATAGAATGGATGTCATTAATTGACATGTAGACACAATTCGTCCATATTATTTAGCAAGAATGAAAAAAGAATTTGAGAATTGACATATGACCTCATATATCAACCAATTGTATAAATCAATATCAATATCAATTTATAGACCATATATAAATCTTTTGCATTTTTCTTTTAGTTACTTCTCACGTGGGCTATTCTTCTACCCAGACCATAAACTTAGAATTTCATAACTAAATAGACAAAAAAAATTAAAATTGTTTGATATTATTACAAATCTTATCAACTTAAATAAGTTCTCCGTGCTAATTAAACATGCCTGTGAAAATAAAACAAAAGACACTCGTGTAAACATACTAACTATAATACATAGGAATGATATACTTTTAATACTAACTTTTCATTAGTATAATTTATACTATATTATATTATTAATATAATTTACATTATGTTATAACATGATAGAGTTCAAATGTACTGCATGTAGACAAAAAAGTGATATTAGTTAGTTGGACTTAATAGAATGGATGTCATTAATTGACATTTAGACACAATTCGTCCATGTTATTCAGAAAGAATAAAAAAATAATTTGAGAATTGGCATATGACCTCATATATCAACCAATTGTATAAATCAATATCAATATCAATTAATACAAATAATATATATAAATTTTTTAAAAAATAAAAATATGAGGATCACATAAAAGATTTTTTTCATCTTCTTTGTTAGTTAATTTTCATATGGGCTGTTCTTGTACCAAAACTATAAACTTAGATGTTATAAACTAAAAAGAGAAAAAATTTAAAATCATTTGAAATTATGACATACCTTATTAACATAAATAAGTTACTCCGTGTCTCATTTCTCATTCATTCTCTTATTTTATTTGTCTCTTCTTTATTAACATATTAGTGGAAATAATACAAATACACTCATGTAAACATACTTGTTTCGCGTTAATATTAAAACAAAATTAATATTTTTCTGATTTTTCACACCAAATTTTAAATAAAGAAAGTTTTACTAGTGTCTTGTTTTTATTAAAAACAAAATTAATATATTTATATCTACTTACACATATGTTTGAAATAAATAATATTTTTTTTATATTTATACATACCATACATATTAAAAAAAATGTACTTCATAAAATGTGGATCATAGGAGCATCTCTACTAACGTTTCTTCACAATTGCAAATTATATATATATATATATATATATATATATATATATATATATATATATATATATATATATATATATATATATATATATATATATATATATATATATATATATATATATATATATATATATATATATATATATATATATATATATATATCAAGATAATAGTTGAATTTTATTATATTAAGCTGATTATTTAATATTAATCGCATTAGTAAATTTTATTAGGTTTGAAATACTAGATCATGGTAAAGTTCTTTGAATTTGTATATGTTTGATCTATTTATTTACAAATTGTAATAAAACCAATAAATTAATTTAATTTTCCGTTTACAAAACTTTATTAAAAGTTTAACACTAACTATAATACACATGAATGATCTACTTTTAATACTAACTTTCCATTAGTATAATTTATACTATATTATAGCATTAATATAATTTACATTATGCTATAACATGATAGAGTTCAAATGTACTGTATGTACAAAATAATAAATTGGGATACCCTTTTTGACAAAAAAGTGATATTAGTTAGTTGGACTTAATAGAATGGATGTTATTAATTGACATGTAGTCACAATTCGTCCATATTATTTAGCAAGAATGAAAAAAGAATTTGAGAATTGACATATGACCTCATATATCAACCAATTGTATAAATCAATATCAATATCAATTTATAGACCATATATATAAATCTTTTGCATTTTTCTTTTAGTTACTTCTCACGTGGGCTATTCTTCTACCCAGACCATAAACTTAGAATTTCATAACTAAATAGAGAGAAAAAACTAAAATTGTTTGATATTATTACAAATCTTATCAACTTAAATAAGTTCTCCGTGTCACATTTCTCATTTTAACTCTTATTTTATATTTCTCTGCTAATTAAACATGCCTGTGAAAATAAAACAAAAGACACTCGTGTAAACATACTAACTATAATACAAAGGAATGATATACTTTTAATACTAACTTTTCATTAGTATAATTTATACTATATTATAGTATTAATATAATTTACATTATGTTATAACATGATAGAGTTCAAATGTACTGCATGTAGACAAAAAAGTGATATTAGTTAGTTGGACTTAATAGAATGGATGTCATTAATTGACATGTAGACACAATTCGTCCATGTTATTAAGAAAGAATAAAAAAATAATTTGAGAATTGGCATATGACCTCATATATCAACCAATTGTATAAATCAATATCAATATCAATTAATACAAATAATATATATAAATTTTTATAAAAAATAAAAATATGAGGATCACATAAAAGATTTTTTTCATCTTCTTTGTTAGTTAATTTTCATATGGGCTGTTCTTGTACCAAAACTATAAACTTAGATGTTATAAACTAAAAAGGGAAAAAATTTAAAATCATTTGAAATTATGACAGACCTTATTAACATAAATAAGTTACTCCGTGTCTCATTTCTCATTCATTCTCTTATTTTATTTGTCTCTTCTTTATTAACATATTAGTGGAAATAATACAAATACACTCATGTAAACATACTAGTTTCATGTTAATATTAAAACAAAATTAATATATTTCAAATTTTTCACACCTAATTTTAAATAAAGAAAGTTTTACTAGTGTCTTGTTTTTATTAAAAACAAAATTAATATATTTATATCTACTTAAACATATGATTGAAATAAATAATATTTTTTTTATATTTATACATACCATACATATTAAAAAAAACGTACTTCATAGGAGCATCTCTACTAACGTTTCTTCACAATTGCAAATTATATATATATATATATATATATATATATATATATATATATATATATATATATATATATATATATATATATATATATATAGACACACAGATATATATATATATATATATATATAGACACACAGTTATATATATATATATATATATATATATATATATATATATATATATATATATATATATATATATATATATATATATATATATATATATATATATATATATATATATATATATATATATATATATATATATATATATATATATATATATATGATCAAGATAATAGTTGAATTTTATTATATTAAGCTGATTATTTAATATTAATCGCATTAGTAAATTTTATTAGGTTTGAAATAATAGATCATGGTAAAGTTCTTTGAATTTGTATATGTTTGATCTATTTATTTACAAATTGTAATAAAACCAATAAATTAATTTAATTTTCCGTATACAAAACTTTATTAAAAGTTTAACACTAACTATAATTCACAGGAATGATCTACTTTTAATACTAACTTTTCATTAGTATAATTTATACTATATTATAGTATTAATATAATTTACATTATGCTATAACATGATAGAGTTCAAATGTACTGTATGTACAAAATAATAAATTGGGATACCCTTTTTAACAAAAAAGTGATATTAGTTAGTTGGACTTAATAGAATGGATGTTATTAATTGACATGTAGACACAATTCGTCCATATTATTTAGCAAGAATGAAAAAAGAATTTGAGAATTGACATATGACCTCATATATCAACCAATTGTATAAATCAATATCAATATCAATTTATAGACCATATATATAAATCTTTTGCATTTTTCTTTTAGTTACTTCTCACGTGGGCTATTCTTCTACCCAGACCATAAACTTAGAATTTCATAACTAATTAGAGAGAAAAAATTAAAATTGTTTGATATTATTACAAATCTTATCAACTTAAATAAGTTCTCCGTGTCACATTTCTCATTTTAACTCTTATTTTATATTTCTCTGCTAATTAAACATGCCTGTGAAAATAAAACAAAAGACACTCATGTAAACATACTAACTATAATACAAAGGAATGATATACTTTTAATACTAACTTTTCATTAGTATAATTTATACTATATTATAGTATTAATATAATTTACATTATGTTATAACATGATAGAGTTCAAATGTACTGCATGTAGACAAAAAAGTGATATTAGTTAGTTGGACTTAATAGAATGGATGTCATTAATTGACATGTAGACACAATTCGTCCATGTTATTAAGAAAGAATAAAAAAATAATTTGAGAATTGGCATATGACCTCATATATCAACCAATTGTATAAATGAATATCAATATCAATTAATACAAATAATATATATAAATTTTTAAAAAAAATAAAAATATGAGGTTCACATAAAAGATTTTTTTCATCTTCTTTGTTAGTTAATTTTCATATGGGCTGTTCTTGTACCAAAACTATAAACTTAGATGTTATAAACTAAAAAGGGAAAAAATTTAAAATCATTTGAAATTATGACAGACCTTATTAACATAAATAAGTTACTCCGTGTCTCATTTCTCATTCATTCTCTTATTTTATTTGTCTCTTCTTTATTAACATATTAGTGGAAATAATACAAATACACTCATGTAAACATACTAGTTTCGTGTTAATATTAAAACAAAATTAATATATTTCAAATTTTTCACACCTAATTTTAAATAAAGAAAGTTTTACTAGTGTCTTGTTTTTATTAAAAA